>JASDQU010101115.1:90326-100557 GCA_032191745.1 Picea mariana
GAAGGCAGTTTTCGTAAGCACGAATTGGTTTCAAAGAAGCGTCATCGTTGCAAAACCCTGATCTACTAATTGTCAACAAATGCGTTGTTGAAGATCACATTTTATTGCAACGTATGCCTACAACTATGTTCTTGATACATTATTCCATGACTGTAACATATCAACTTAACCACTAAATTTCATTTTCTACTAATTGCCAGCAAATGCTTTGTGGAAGATTAGATTTTATTGGAACGTGTGTGTGTAACTGTGTTCTTCATACATTCTACCATCAACGCAACATATTAAATCAAGTATTAAACTTATTGGATTATGGGCTATTAGCATTAAAACTTAATAATTGTGTGTCTAGAAACAAGAACAACGATTTTGCTGCAAAATTGTAGATTGGTATTAGTAAACACAAGATCGAAGAAGTACAAGAGCACCGAACCATGCCAAATAGAACATGCGTTAAACCCAGAAAAGAGGCAGGAACAAAGAGTGCAAGGCAATTTTTTTTAATAGCAAATCCATTTAATATAAAAAAACAAGAAAAACACCGAGTACTATACATCTATGCTTAGAAATTGGACCCAGTTCTTCAGGCCGAAACATTGAAGGTATCTACGGCAAACACAGGCACAGGTTCTGCAGTATGCAAGATTCTTGGAGTTTTCTCGTCGATGAATCATCCTCTGCTGAAATTGATATTTTTCAGAAGCTTTTCCTCATAAAGAAGACGAAAATGGTTGCAGGGCAAGTGGAATAGCCCTTAGCTAAAACCGCCTTTGCATAGTCCAAACAAATTCAGTAGCATAGCTTGCATGTGCAATTGTAGAGGCCCAAATTAGTCCATTATGGGTAGAAGGAGATGACTAGTAGGAAAATGTGTGGTAGGAGCGAGAGTTTTGGACATGATGCTAAAAAATGTTAAACAATATTTTTTTGGCTTGAAATATATCTCTGGGAGCATCAACATATCATTGCTTTACACTGAAACTCTTCCGCCCAGAATAGACTAATTTGGAACTCTAGAATTCCTACTTTCACGGTGCAAAGTGGTTGTTGCGTTCATCGTTAATTTCTTTTCTGAATCTCCTTTTGGTGTTGTCATGACTGCGATCACCGAGCGGGGAAGGTTCGTTCGTTATGCTTGATTTCAATTTGGGTGCAGGAGTGGGAAGATTCTCTGCATTGCCATCATCCATTGCCATATCATCGTCCATCAGATCATCTTTTTCTGACTCGGAATTCATTGCATCAACTTCTACGATAACAATGACTGCAACTGGCCAAGTTCTCTGACCAACTACAGTTGCGATGGAATTCTTTGGCTTGAAATATATCTCTCGGTGTACCAAGGGACCATCTCATTTTTTCCTACTGGGCGGAGGGATATGAATAGTAGCAATATGCCCTGGAATAGTGGAACTTCTGGCCATTATGCCCCAATGTGTTTACTGTGTGTGGAGAGAACTGCTGCCAGAAGTTATTTAGAATTTTGGTTTGGTCGAGATGATGTTTGAAATGAAAATCAAGGAGGGATAATATAGCCTCCACAAATTATGGTTTAATGCGTATCAATGGAATATCTCCTCGAGCCTTTCGTTGATCAATGACAATTTCCAGGTTTCTTGTGGAATGAGCTGCGACCATCATAGCTCACTAATTGCACAATTAGAAAAAAGACGAACGTGGTGGTGACAACGAAAAGAGATTAAGAATAAGAAATTTCTTTAAAGCACCAACCCATCGGCCCGCAAAAAAAAAATATTGCGTGGCCTTTGAAATGAATACTTGGAAAGGATAACATGCTTCTGGGCTAATCTTAGTTTAATTCGTACTAATGACAAATCTTCTCCGAACTTCCAGACATTAATGACAGTTTTAACGGTTGCTGCAAGATGGCTACTAGCATTAAAGCTTAATTATTGTGTATCTGGAAACAAGTACGAAGGCAACAACAATGGCGAAACTGATTCAGAGAAATACCAAAGTATGAAAAGCGGTCGGGCGAAGATATACCCAGGGCATGTGAACGACCGATGGTTCTCGCCCTGGCGGGCTGAAAATTGAGCCTCTATTATTCCATGTCCTACAAATAGCACCTACACTTCCACGATATACAAATTGACAGGTGGACTTGCGGGTTGGTTGGTTCAACATTGTGTTTTTTTTGTCCTTAGCGATTCCGTATTAATTCCATAATTAGCCACTTTTTTGGATTGGGGGTTCTCGGGTTGGCGGACAAAAAATTGGGCATCTATTATTCTACGCTCTACAAATAGCAGTGACAATTCCGCGATATACAAATTCAGAACCTGACCTGCGCTAAATTATTACTGTTAAATATTTATATTGCAGAATTTAATTATACGAGAAAGTTTTTACAATCTGGTCGGCCGAGTGATATAAAAGTATTTCGACAAGCGAGCCATATAAAAAAGAGTCATTCCATACTTAGGTAGTTTTTTGATCGCAGGTTGGCGGCCTCACGGGATGAAATAAAAGTCTCTATTGTTCAATGTCCTACAAATAACACCTAGATTTCCTCGGTATACAAATTGACAGGAGGACCTACGAGCTGCTTGGCTGAACATTGCATTTGATTGCGAGTTCGCGGCCTGGCGGGTTGAAAATTAAGTATCTATTGTTTTGTGTCCTACAAATAGCACCTACAGTTCCGTGATATACAAATTCACACGCGGAGTTGTGGACAATTTCTATATAAAGTATGGAATGAGATTTTATACAGCATATGCAGATCCCTCATTCCATACTTAGGCAGTTTTTGGATCGCGAGCTCGTGGTCTGGCGGGCCGAAAAGAGAGTCTCTATTGTTCTGTCTCTTACAAATAGCACCCAGACTTCTGCGATATACAAATTGATAGTGTTCTAGAACATATGTGGATCCCTTATTCCATAGTTGGGCACTTTTTGGATCGCGGTTTCGCGACCTGGCGGGCTGAAACTTAAGTATCTATTGTTCTATGTCCTACAAATACCACCTAGACTTCCGTGTCCTGCAAATAGCACCTAGACTTCTGCGATATATAAATTCACACACGGACTTGTGGAAACAGTCTATATAAAGTATGGAATGAGATTTTATACAGCATATGCAGATCCCTCATTCCATACTTAGGCATTTTTTGGATCGCGGGCCAAAAATAGAGTCTTTATTGTTCTGTCTCGTACAAATAGCACCCAGACTTCCGTGATACACAAATTGATAGTGTTTTAGAACATATAAGGATCCCTCATTCCATACTTGAGCACTTTTTGGATCACAGGTTCGAGACCTGGTGGACTGAAAATTATCTATTGTTTCGTGTCCTACAAATAGCACCTAGACTTCCGAGATATACAAATTGACATGCGGACTTTTGGACATAGTCTCTATATAAAGTATGGAATGCGATTTTATACAGCATATGCAGATCCCTCGTTCCATACTTCAGTTTTTGGATCGTGGGTTTGCGGGTTGGCGCGTCGAAAATAGAGTCTCTATTGTTTCGTCTCCTACAAATAGCACCCTGACTTCTGTGATATACAAATTGATTGGTGGACTCGGGCTGGCTGGATGAACATTGCACTTTTATTGTCCTGTAGCGATCCCATATGAATTTCAAATTTAGTGTTTTTTTTTATCAGGGGATTTGGTGTTGGCGAGCTGGAAATTGGGCGTCTATTGTTCCGCACTTTACAAACACATTTTTCTAGAACATATGCAGATCCCTTTTTCCATACTTCGACACTTTTTGGATCGCGAGTTCACGACCTGGCAGGCTTTAATTAAGTATCTACTGTTCCATGTCCCACAAATAACACCTAGACTTCCATGATATACAAATTGACACGCGGACTTGTGGACATAGTCTCTAAATAAAGTATGGAATGAGATTTTATACAGAATATGTGGAGATCCCGTATGAATTTCATATTTAGCAATTTTTTTTGATCGGGATCTCTGGAGCTGGCGGACTGAAAATTGGGCGTCTGTTGTTCCACGCTATACAAAAACATTGTTCTAGAACATATGCGGATCCCTCATTCCATACTTGGGCACTTTTTGGATCGTGGGTTCGTGACCTGGCAGGCTGAAAACTAAGTATCTATTGTTCCGTGTCCTACAAATAACACCTAGACTTCCGCGATATACAAGTTGACACGCGAACTTGTGGACATTGTCTCTATATAAACTATGGAATGAGATTTTATACAACATATGCGGATCCCTCATTCCATACCTAGGCAGTTTTTGGTTCGCGGCCTGACAGGCCGACAATAGAGTATCCATTTTTTCATCTCCTACAAATAACACCCAGACTTTCGCGATATACAAGTGGACAGGTGGACTCGGGCTGGTTGGCTGAACATTGCAGTTTTATTGTCCCGTAGCGATCTGGTATGGATTTCATATCTAGCGATTTTTTTTGATCGGGTCTGTGGGGCTCGCGGGCTGAAAATTGGGCCTCTATTGTTCCGCGCTGTATAAACACCAGGCACATCTCCGCGATTTACAAATTGACAAACGGACCTATGGGCTGCGTCGCTCAACATTGCAGTTTTCATTATTCCTTGTCCTCCGAATAACCCTCGAAGTTCCGCGATATATAGATTGACAGATGGACTTGAGGCCATTGTTTACAGATACTAATCCCTATAAACTATCTAACATATCTAAAAACATGATTTTCAATACTAAATTATTAATAATAATTTTTTCTATTGCATAATTTAATTAAATGAGAAAGTTTGTACAATCTAGTCGGGCGATTGATATAAAAGTTTTCCGACAAACGAGCAATACATAACAAACATGTAATTTTAGAAAGTACAGACAAAAGATTTTATAGAGCATATGCGGATCTGTCGTTCCATACTTGGGCACGTTTTGGATCGCGGGTTCTTGGCCTGGCAGGCTGAAATTTGAACCTCTTTTGTTCGGTGTCCTACAAATATCACCCAGACTTCCGCGATATACAAATTGACAGGTGGAATTGCAGATTCCACGTCTGGTGGGTTCAAGATTACAATTGTTTAGCAATGCTCATCCTATCTAACTTTAGCTAAAAATATTATTTTCAGATACTAAAATATTAATATTAATTATTGTTATTGTACAAGTGAATTACATTAAATTATTAAAGGATGTTAGATTGCTTATTTTTTAAAAAATGAAGGAAACAGAAGAATTTTTTCATAAAATTCTATCACCGCAAGCATAACAAGGACCAATTTGAAGTTTAAGGCCCTCTTGTTCATATGATAGCACAATTTCACTCCGCATAGTATGTATTTGTTGATTTCAAATTATTCCAGGATATTAATTTTACCAAGTTCATCGAATAAGCAAAAATTGCGAAAACAACGATCAATTTGAATTTTAAGAGCCTCTTGTTGGTATGATAGGACAATTGCACTTCACACACTATATATTCGTTGATTTCAAATTATTTCACAACAATAATTTGACCAAGTTCATCAATCAAGGAAATTTTCCAAAACAAGTCACGTAGTACATTTGCGTCACAACGCCATAGAAATTATCAGGCGGATCTGCGTGCCAGCTGGCCAAAAAAATTCAACTATATTGTTCTGTGTCCTCCAAAGAAGAGCCAGAGTTCCATGGTATACAAATTGATAGACAAACCAGATAACCAAGAACCAACCATAGTTTAAACATCCCAAAAGAAAATTCCTAGAAGGTTGCATTGAGCAGAACCCATCGACCTTTGCACCAAACAATTTGATATACAAAGAAAAGACGTCGGTGCATTCCTTTTCTCTTGAAACGAACATTCATCTGGATGTTGAACAAATATTACAGAGAAACATGAGGTATTTTCGTTTCCTCCCAAAGTTGATTTTTTTTTTTTTNTTTTCTCTTGAAACGAACATTCATCTGGATGTTGAACAAATATTACAGAGAGACATGAGGTATTTTCGTTTCCTCCCAAAGTTTGATTTTTTTTTTTTTGCCTTTCTTCAGCCTATATGCAAAATTGCATTGTCCTCATTTAAGGTGAATTTGCTCTGTATCCGAAGTTGTCGCAGCATATAGACACTCTTTGCCTTTTTGTGTAAATACGTTTCATACGAAACTCTGGCAATTCAGGAAGCACATTTTGTAACAGAGGCTGCTTAACCGAACACCACATAGTTGTGTTGCCCACGGTTCAGATAACACCATTGACGCAATGTCCATAAATATATGGAAATTTTTCATCGCATCGCAGACAATCAATTGTATCATCACTTATCAAAGCGAAAGCAGAAGCAACGAAATGTCATTTTACACATACAGGCTCAAAGGGGGCCGAGTACACATTGGCTGCAACTAAAAGACCTTCAACCTGGCAATGCGAGAAAAGGGATTAATACATTGAACAATATAATACACAATTGCATCCCCCCCTCCCCTGTAAAACAAAAAACAAAACGTAAACAGGTGCAGAAATTTGTCGAAGGCTATTTCTATAAGAAAAGTGAGGATGATTTTGTGGATGTATACGCACAACAATTGTAGAGCTAGCTAGTTTCTCCAGACCCTCTACTATATCTGCTTGCAACTCTATTACAAACGTTGCTTGGGTTGTCCGAAAGATCCTTTCTCTAGCATCCTTCTTCTTTGTTTTATATTTTTGAACAACATAAGTGGAATTTGCTCTCTATGCAATTATTGTTCCATTGACGAAAACAAATCTGAATATATATTGAACAATTGTAGCTGCAACATGGAATAGTGCAATATTTGTGTAACTTATCCGACATATATGCAGACACGAAAGTTAAGAACAAAAATGAATATGAAAAGCGGTACCATTGCCTTGTCGTTGTCTGACTATCCATCCTTTATATGGAGAATGTGTTGTGACCCAAATTTTCTCGCCAGTGTCACAACATCCCCAATCGTTCTGATTGGGTAAATATCAGTGCTCTGTGCAAGATGCCTGATAGTCGAGTCCGAGAGGAAGCGATATTCTGAACAAATAGCAGGAATTTTTTCCACAATACTTGTTTCGTTGAGCAAAATAATTCGATCACAATCACCACGGTCATATATAGTTTTGGGCAATACATTAAAATTTGTAATGGATATGCCATTACGCGGCAATATCTTTTCTGCATGTTTATAGACAAGTTGTGGAGGAACAGTTAGTGTGACTGTTATCATGGCGTCCTTGTCTATCATATCAACACACATAATGGATCTCCTTTTATTTTCCTTGTCCAAGTAGGTGGTATAGACAACCATTATGTCCCTGACGAACAGTTGTCCAGTTTGGCGGTTGTTCAAGCCCTCTATTGACATTACTTTGGATGTCACAACTCTAGACCTGGTGATATTTTTTGAACAGGAAAACTAAAGTGAATGGTAGTGTGCTACGAGTACACAAATAGTAATGATGAACTATGGAGCCACAGTTTCGCAACCACACCTCTTGGTTTGTGGAACATGCATCACGTTTGACGTTTCACTTGTACTTGTTGATACTTCTTGCGAGATGGAAACCATGTATTGCAAATGGCATCAACATATCCGCCATGCCATAGATGAATATATATCCCACAAAATTTTTTGAGTAAAATAGTAAGAGCACAACGTATGCATCTTTACCTTTGGCCTTGTCGGTCTGCTGATGTCTGGGATGACTGACTGCTCATGGCCGTCTCACTAGTCCAAATTTTTTTGATGCAAGCATGTGGAGATGAACATCAGGAGTAAACAAATATATGCATTGTATCTTGTCCATTGGAAGGACCAAATAACCGTAAAACTGTATGCATCTTAATTTTTTAACTAGAGAAATGTTTAACAATAAACAGGGAGTGACCGCGGGTCACCATGGCCAATGTGTATATCGCGGACCCCCGGAAGCTAAGGGAGCAATCTTCAACCTGCCAACCTAGCAACCACAATCGACAAAGTGGTTAACTATGGAATAACGTAGAAGCAAGACCACATATGTTAGTCCGTTAGTTCGCCAACCGGCGCATGGGGGAATTTTCAGAAACCACATTAAGCAAATGAATTACAAAACAAAAGGGATAATAGAAAATGGAGAAAGTAGAAACAGGGAGCATAGAAAGGCCCATTACTGCAAATTCATCATTTTCAAGTCTAATATTATATGCTCCCTCCCAGTTTGTATATTTAATTTACTGATACACTTGGTATACCTTTTAGAATATTATACCACAAAACCCTCTGCTGCTACACAGAAGAATTCATCTCCCTGTCCAAGCAACCTATTTTTTCCAAGGCAGCAACGCTGAAGATGCAATCGAGACGAAGGCAAGTTAGTATGAAAACATACATCTAAAAGAAAAAGAAAAAGATCTATTTACCCGCCAAAGAGTCCTTCGTCCTGTCCAATGATTCTGTTTCTTTAAATGCAGCAATGCAGCACAAACACAACATACATAAACTAGCTTAGTATGCATGAAGGAACATATGTAACCAAGATAACTTACCATGTAGGAAGGCACACAACTAGTTTAACACATATACAGACCATAAATGAAATACAAAACAACGCAATATGAAACAACAGTACAAGCATGCACCTTTCTATATCCTCTTCAACCGATGCAGTCAAGACTCCCTCCTTTTCTCTAGCTACTTTGTTTGTTTCAATGTGGGAACCCACAAAATTCAATGTACATTAATGGAAGCTGGTATTCACTGGAGAACAAGCAATATGTAGATACAACAAAACTGACTCAACGAACAGTTTACAAAGGCAAAAACATGAACCTTTTCTCTTCTCTATCCATGGGTGTAAACGTCTAGCGTTTTTTTCCTTGGCTAAAATATATTACAAGGCATAAATTATCACGTAATTGGATGGCCGCAGCTAAACGATTTCTGGTTTTCCCTGGCTATTCATCCAGATATGCCCTTTAACCATGTTCTTTATCCTCTACACAAACTATTGTGCCCACGTTACAAGTTCTTAGTTTTTCGTGGCAAACTACCCAGACATGCTTCCAGACATGAAAATATAATCTTGAAGAATCTTTGTTGCACATATCATATCTCAAGCACAACACAAATTGTATCGTGCACACACTAGTCTATGTAGAGGAGAAAGAACATGTCATGTCATATCCGCACATCTGACCATACATTGTCTATAAATGTAGGCTGCATACATATGCTTTATCCCAACAAAAAAACAATGAATATTGTAACTTCACATGTAATCCTCCAACAATTTTGTATGCAACTATTTTCTTTCATGGCAGGACTCGAGCACCAAGAAAATATCACAGAAATATAGATAACGACCTCTGCAAAAATGAAAAATAACACAACTGCAGATTGACTGGTGGGTGCAAGGGCTGAACATCGCAAAGCGCCCCAAAAAAACAATAACAATCCAAAAAAAAAAGAAAAAAGAAAAGCTCCAACCACCATCGCTGCACCCCAACCCTACAAGGTCGAATGAAAGAAAAGAAACCAGCAAGGACCAAACCAACAAGAAAGCACGAAGAGGCCTAACTACACCCCCAAGGCCCCAAAGCGCAAACCCCAGGCAAACAAACAGAACTAGCAACCCAGGAACCAACAAACCAGCAAAAGCCACCAACCTAGTGAACAACATATGTATCTCCAACGATTACCAAATTGCAGCTGAAGCAGAAAAGGAACCGAAAACATACAAGGAACATGTGACTACTAATAAACAAACATTCTTACTTGCAAACTGCAAACACTGAACAACAAACAAGGAATACAAAATGAAACTATGGCATCGAAACATACTCCAAAACGATGAAATGAAGAAGCGCAGGTTGAATCCCAAGCAAAACAACAAAAAACAACAACCGAGAAACCAACGAAGAAGAACCACTCACTGAACCGGTAAACAATGTATCTAGCTTCAACAATTACGAGGATGAAACATACAATGGCAACACCTGACAAACCAGGAAAGAAAAAGCAATCGTCGAACCAGTAAACAATGTATGTAGCTTCAATGGCATAACAAGGATGAAACATACAATGGCTATTGAACTGGCATGTACTCCAAGAATTGTATTTACATAAACATTTAAGACTCTTAGGCTATCTAAGGACCTCGTGGCATGCAAACATTTAAGCTGTCAGGGGTGTTGGAGAACGTCGCGTGATGTAAACATTTACGTTGTCAGGCCTATTGAGGCACCTCGGAATAAGTGTCAATAAATTTCAAGAAATATACAAAGCTTGGATATGAAAACATTTCAATATGCTTAG
>JASDQU010101115.1:102898-114754 GCA_032191745.1 Picea mariana
TTCCTTTGGAACAGATGGAACCAGTAGTTGTATTGACGTGCTACTTCTCAATAAAAATTATGTCCATAACTTGAAATGGAAGGAGAGCAGGTTGTTCTGTGGAGCCAAAAATTCTTATGACAGTGTAATTTTCCAAATGTTGGAGTGTCCCCTTATTGTGCAAAAAACTAGTTGCTTGTTCAGATATGCGGGGAGAATTTTCTCCTAACAAGAAAACTTTGAAAATCGACAGGAAGCCATTAAAAACCTCATAAAAAAAGTGGGAAGCCTTGTGCTTCCACAAGGCATGGTACCGGAACGTTACTAGGTGGAATTCGCAGTTGACTTTTTTGGACAGAGACAGTTTTGAAAATTGACAAGAATGTGCTATTACAAAAACTAAATAGGATGAAATATAAAATTTCTTTTTCCTTTTGTAGCTTGACAATTGGGAAGAGATTTCATGGGAAATTAGCCTTCCCTAATCAAAAAGGGCTTGTTCGTTCACTGTGAAATACAAAATATAAAGAGCCATGCTGGAAACAGTACCTGTGGTCCTGTTATTCTTGTAAACAACCAAGCAATTTCCCGAAATGGATTTCTAAATGAACTAACCTTCATACTTGTAATATCTTCAGGAACTAGATTCGGCCTTTCCAAAAAATGGGGCAAGAGGTCCAATCCGTTATTATGCTTTGCTAGGAATTGTTTGCAATCTTCTCCTTTGAATGTCATTGTTGGCTCGGGCAATTTCAGCATCTGGCGGAAGACCTGAGGTGAAAAAGAAACAGAAGAGTCGTCATGCAGTGGAATAATTCTTTAGTCTGTAATAAATTTATCGGCACACTAAGAGACCAGGTCCTTATAGTCAAAAACCTCAGGTACACAGCCTGCATGAGCAATCCCGGAGGTCCAAATTACTTGGTTCTCTAGGGTAGGGATTGAGTAATAAGAAAATTCCCTGGACCAGTGGAAGTTCTGGTCCTCACTCCCGAAGGTGTTCATTGTAGCTCCATAGAACTATTGTCGAGCTAATTCCATAGGTTTATGAGAAGGTTTCTTTGCTACAGATGATGGTTTAAATGAATTGTTAGAGCGAAGAATGTAACTTTTTGCTAAATCTTGGTTAAATGCTTCTGAATGGGAAATTCCTCGAGCCTTTCGCTGATTAATGACAACCTGTATTGGTGGTGCATGATGAACTGTTAGCAGTAAAATTTATTTATTGCATATTTAGAAATGTGAACGTGGCGGGTACGAGAAAGAGCAATTAAGGAATGGAGGTTTCATGAACATGCGAAGGGCACACCGTGTGAACAGAATTTCATGATTTTGAAATGAACACTCGCAAGGGATAATATAATCCACCCGCAAATTTTGGTTTAATGCGCATGAATAATAGACGTTCTCGAGCCTTTCGCCCATCAAAGACAATATATACAGTTTTTGCATGATGACTTGTTAGAATTAAATGCCAGTAATTCCATATTTAGAAACAAGATATGTATATGTATATATATATATATATAACTTTTTATTTTCTTTTATTATAGACAAGTGTGAAGGTGACGGCGAGCAAGGAAAGAATGGAAAGCTCTGAAAAGTAGTCGGACGGGATTGAAAAAAGGGTTACGGGGATTGTCAGGACAACCGAGTGTCGCACGATGAAATTTCATGTTTCGGAATTTTTGAGTGCAAAATGTGTAAAACAGAAGAGATCATGATGGGGCAATTGAGTGACCAGTTTGTATATTTGTGAAATTCCGCCAAAGTAGCTAAGTATGGAACAGGAAAATTGCTAATTGCATACATGGAAATAAGATCTTATATATAATTGCCAACTGCTAATTGCAAAGGGGCGCAGATACAGGAAACAACGACTATGAACTAAATATTTCTTCAACCCTCCAAATCGACGATTCTCCAAAGAAATTCAAACAAATGGCGAAGTATGGAAAGTGGATAGAAGGGATTCAAAATGGGGTGACAATTGTTCCACTAAATATGCGAGGACCCAACGGTTAAATTGTATTTCTCGAAATTTTTCAGTGCAAAATTGTGCAGCACAGAAAAGGGCATGATAGGTGGACCGTAATACGAAAAAGCGTATGATCTAAGAACGGTTGCAATTTTGAGTATCTGTCAATTTGTATATACCAGAGCTCTGAATGTTGTTTGGAGGTCATGGAAAAGTAGAATTGCAATGTTGACCTGACCAGTGCAAGTCCGCTTGTCAATTTGTATATGGCAGAACTCTGGGTGCCAATTGTGGGACAGGGAATAGTAGACAGTCAATTTAAAGAAAGGGGAAGCGGTCGTTGGAAACGCAAATGCGTGAATCTGCGAAGCTGTGGACCAACACATTGTCGGGAAAAAAACGATTAAGTAACCAGGAAGAGAAACTAGAGGGAATAAAAGAGTGGAAAAATAGAGAGGCGGAAGGCAGTTTTTGTAAGCGCGAATTGGTTTCAAAGAAGCGTCATCATTGTAAAATCATGATCTACTAATTGTCATCAAATGCGTTGTTGAAGATTACATTTTATTGCAATGTATGTCTGCAGCTATGTTCTTGATACATTATTCCATGACTGTAACATATCAACTTAACCACTAAATTTCCTTTTCTACTAATTGCCAGCAAATGCTTTGTGGAAGATTAGATTTTGTTTGAACATGTGCGTGTAATCGTGTTCTTCATACATTCTACCATCAGTGCAACATATTAACTCAAGTATTAAACTTATTGCATTATGGGTTGTTAGCATGAAAACTTGATAATTGCAGGTCTAGAAACAAGAACAACGATTTTGTTGCAACATTGTACATTGGTATTAGTAAACAGAAGATCGAAGAAGTACAAGAGCACCGAACCATGCCAATTAGAACATGTGTTAAACCCAGAAAAGAGACAACAACGAAGAGTGTAAGGTAATTTAAAATAAAAAAATAATAAAAACACCAAGTACTGTACATCTATGCTTAGAAATTGAACCCAGTTCTTCGGGCCAAAGCATTGAAGGTATCTATGACAAACACAGGCACGGGTTCTGGAGTATGCAAGATTCTCGTCGATGAATCATCCTCTTCTGAAATTGATATTTTTCAGAAGCTTTTCCTCAGAAAGAAGACGAAAATGGCTGCAAGGCAAGTGGAATAGCCCGTAGTTGAAACTACCTCTACATAGTCCAAATAAATTCAATAGCACAGCTTGCACATGCAATTGCAGAGGCCCAAATTAGTCCATTCTAGGAAGAAGGAGATGACTAGTAGGAAAATGCGTGGCAGGAGCGAGAGTTTTGGACCTGATGCCTGAAAATGTTAAACAATATTTTTTTAGCTTGAAATATATCACTGGGACCATCAACATATCATTGCTTTACACTGAAACTCTTTTGCCCAGAACGGACTAATTTGGAACTCTGGAATTCCTACTTTTGCGATGCAAAGTGGTTGTTGTGTTCACCATCAGTTTCTTTTCTGAAACTCCTTTTGGTGTTGTCATGACTGCGATCACCAAGTCGGGAAGGTCCATTCATTATGGTTGATTTCAATTTGGGCACAGGGGTGGGAATATTCTCTGCATTGCCATCATCCATTGTCGTATCATCGTCCATCAGATCATCTTCTTCCGGCTCGGAATTCATGGCATCAACTTCTGCAATAGAAATGACTGCAACTGGGCAGGTTCTTTGACCAGCCAGGGTTGCAATGGAATTATTTGGCTTGAAATATATCTCTCGGTGTAGCAAGGGACCATCTCATTTTTTCCTATTGGGCGGACAGAGATGAATAGTAACAATATGCCCTGGAATAGTGGAACCTCTATCCATTATACCCTAATGTGTTTACTGTGTGTGGAGAGAATTTCTGCCAGAAGTTATTTAGAATTTCGGTTTGGTCGAGATGATGTTTGAAATGAAAATCAGGGAGGGATAACATAAGCCTCGGAAAATTATGGTTTAATGCGTATCAATGGAATATCTCCTCGAGCCTTTCGTTGATCAGTGACAATTTTGAGGTTTCGTGTGGAATGAGTTGTGACCATCACAACTCACTAATTGCACAATTAGAAAAAACTGCGAACGTGGCGGTGACGACGAAAAGAGATTAAGAATCAGAAATTTCTTAAAAGCACCAACCCGTCTTAAAAAATATTGTGTGGCCTTTGAAATGAATACTTGGAAAGGATAACATGCTTCTGGGAAAATCTTAATTTAATTCGTACTAATGACAAATCTTCTCTGGACTTCCGGACATTAATGACAGTTTTAACGGTTGCTGCAGGATGGCTACTAGCATTAAATCTTAATTATTGTGTATCTGGAAACAAGTATGAAGGAAGCAACAATGGCGAAACTGAATCCAAGAAATACCAAAGTATGAAAAGCGGTCGGACGAAGATATACCTAGGGCATGTGAACGACCGATGGTTCTTAGCCTCGCAGGATGAAAATTGAGCCTCTATTATTCTGTGTCCTACAAATAGAACCTACACTTCCACGATATACAAATTGATAGGTGGAATTGTGGGTTAGTTGGTTCAACATTGCATTTTTTTTATCCTTATCGATTCCGTATTAATTCCATAATTAGCCACTTTTTTGGATCGGGAGTTCTCGGGCTAGTAGGCAAAAAATTGGGCATCTATTATTCCATGCTCTACAAATAGTAGTGACAATTCTGCGATATACAAATTCAGAACCTGACTTGCACTAAATTATTACTGTTAAATATTTATATTGTAGAATTCAATTATACGAGAAATTTTGCACAATCTGGTCGATCGAGTGATATAAAAGTATTTCGGCAAACGAGCCATATAAAAAAGAGTCATTCCATACTTAGGTAATTTTTTGATCGCGGGTTGGCAGCCTCGTGGCCTGAAAAAAGAGTCTCTATTGTTCTGTTTCCTACAAATAGCACCCAGATTTCTGTGGTATACAAATTGACAAGAGGACCTATGGGCTGCTTGGTTGAACATTGCATTTAATCGCGAGTTCGCGGCCTGGCGGGTTCAAAATTAAGTATCTATTGTTCTGTGTCCTACAAATAGCACCTACAGTTTCGCGATATACAAATTCACACGTGGACTTGTGGACAGTTTCTATATAAAGTATGGAATGAGATTTTATACAGCATATGCAGATCCCTCATTCCATTCTTAGGCAGTTTTTGGATCGCGGTCTGGCGGGCCGAAAAGAGAGTCTCTATTGTTTCGTCTCCTACAAATAGCACCCAAACTTCCATGATATACAAATTGATAGTGTTCTATAACATATGCAGATCCCTTATTCCATACTTGGGCACTTTTTGGATCGCGGGTTCGTGACCTGGCGGGCTGAAAATTAAGTATCTATTGTTTTGTGTCCTACAAATACCACCTAGACTTTCATGTCCTACAAATACCACCTAGACTTCCGCAATATACAAATTCACACACGGACTTGTGGACATAGTCTATATAAAGTATGGAATGAGATTTTATACAGCATATGCGGATCCCTCATTCCATACATAAGCATTTTTTGGATCGCGGGCTCGCAGCCTGGCAGGCCGAAAATAGAGTCTTTATTGTTTCATCTCTTACAAATAGCACCCAGAATTCTGCGATATACAAATTGATAGTGTTTTAGAACATATAAGGATCCCTCATTCCATACTTGAGAACTTTTTGGATCATAGGTTCGGGACCTGGTGGACTGAAAATTAAGTATCTATTGTTCCATGTCCTACAAATAGCACCTAGACTTTCGAGATATACAAATTGACACGTGGACTTTTGGACATAGTCTCTATATAAAATATGGAATGAGATTTTATACAGCATATGTAGATCCCTCATTCCATACTTAGGCGATTTTTGGATTGCGGGTTCACGGGTTGGCGCGTCAAAAATAGAGTCTCTATTGTTCTATCTCCTAAAAATAGCACCCTAAATTCTACGATATACAAATTGATTGGTGGAATCGGGCTGGCTGGCTGAACATTGCACTTTTATTGTCCCGTAGCAATCCCGTATGAATTTCAAATTTAGTGTTTTTTTTTATCGGGGGATCTGGGGCTAGCGAGCTGGAAATTGGGCGTCTATTGTTTCGCACTTTACAAACACATTTTTCTAGAACATATGTGGATCCCTCATTCCATATTTCGGCACTTTTTGGATCACGGGTTCGCGACCTGGAAGGCTTTAATTAAGTATCTATTGTTATATATCCCACAAATAGCACCTAGACTTTCGCGATATACAAATTGACATGTGGACTTGTGGACATATTCTCTAAATAAAGTATGGAATGAGATTTTATACAGCATATGCGGAGATCCCGTATGAATTTCATATTTAGTGTTTTTTTTTTATCGGGAGCTCTGGGGCTGGTGGACTAAAAATTGGGCATCTATTGTTCTGCGCTGTAAAAAAACATTGTTCTAGAACATATGCGGATCCCTCATTCCATACTTGGGCACTTTTTGGATCACGGGTTCACGACCTAGCAGGCTGAAAATTAAGTATCTATTGTTCTGTGTCCTACAAATAGCACCTAGACTTCCGCAATATACAAGTTGACACACGAACTTGTGGACATTGTCTCTATATAAACTATGGAATGAGATTTTATACAGCATATGCGCATCCCTCATTCCATACCTAGGCAATTTTTGGTTCGCAGCCTGGCGAGCCGACAATAGAGTCTACATTGTTCTGTCTCCTACAAATAGCACCCAGAATTTCGCGATATAAAAGTGGACAGGTGAACTCAGGCTGGTTGGCTGAACATTGCAGTTTTATTGTCCCGTAGCGATCCAGTATGGATTTTGTATCTATCGAATTTTGTTTATCAGGTTTGTGGGGCTCGCAGGCTGAAAATTGAGCCTCTATTGTTCCGCGCTGTACAAACACTAGGCATATCTCCATGATTTACAAATTGACAAACGGACCTGTGGGCTGCGTCACTCAACATTGCAGTTTTCATTGTTCCTTGTCCTCTGAATAACCCTCAGAGTTCCGTGATATACAGATTGACAGATGGACTTGAGGCCATTGTTTATAGATACTAATCCCTATCAACTATCTAACATATCTAAAAACATGATTTTCAACACTAAATTATTAATAATAATTTTTGCTATTGTAGAATTTAATTAAACAAGAAAGTTTGTACAATCTGGTCGGGCGACTGATATAAAATCTTTCCAACAAATGAGCAATACATGGAAAACATGTACTTTTAGAAAGTATGGACAAAATATTTTATAGAGCATATGCGGATCTGTCGTTCCATACTTGGGCACTTTTTGGATCGCGGGTTCTCGTCCTAGCGGGCTGAAATTTGAACCTCTTTTGTTCGGTGTCCTGCAAATACCACCCAGACTTCTGCGATATACAAATTGACAGGTGGACTTGCGGATTCCACGTTTGGCAGGTTCAAGATTGCAATTCTTTAGCAATGCTCATCCTATCTAACTTAAGCTAAAAACATTATTTTCAGATACTAAAACATTAATATTAACTATTGTTATTTTACAAGTGAATTACATTAAATTATTAAAGGATGTTAAATTGCTTTTTTTTTTAAAATGAAGGAAACACAAGAATTTTTTTGTAAAATTCTATCACTGCAAGCATAACAAGGACCAATTTGAAGTTTAAGGCCCTCTTGTTCATATGATAGCACAAGTGCACTCCGCACAGTATATATTCGTTGATTTCAAATTATTCTAAGATATTAATTTTACCAAGTTCATCGAATAAGAAAAAATTGTGAAAACAACGATCAATTTGAATTTTAAGAGACGCTTGTTGGTATGATAGGACAGTTGCACTTCACAGGCTATATATTCGTTGATTTCAAATTATTTCACAACAATAATTTTACCAAGTTCATCGATCAAGGAAATTTTCCAAAACAAGTCACATAGTACATTTGCGTCACAGCGCCATAGAAATTATCAGGCGGATCTACGTGCCAGCTGGCCAAAAAAATTCAACTATATTGTTCTGTGTCCTCCAAAGAAGAGCTGGAGTTCCATGGTATACAAATTGACAAACAAACCAAATAACCAAGAACCAACCATAGTTTAAACAGCCCAGAAGAAAGTTCCCAGAAAGTTCCATTGAGCAGAACCCATTGACCTTTGCACCAAACAATTTGATATACAAAGAAAAGAAATCGACGCATTCCTTTTCTCTTGAAACGAACATTCATAAGGATGTTGAACAAATATTATTGAGAGACATGAGGTGTTTTCATTTCCTCCCAAAGTTTGATTTAATTTATTTTTTTGCCCTTCTTCAGCTGATATGCAAAATTGCATTGTCCTCATTTAAGGTGAATTTTCTCTATATCTGAAGTTGTCGTAGCACATAGACATTGCTTGTCTTTTTGTGTAAATATGTTTCATACGAAAACTCAGCCAATTCAGGAAGCACATTTTGTAACAGAGGCTACCTAACTGAACACTGCACTGTTGTCTTGGCCACAGTTCGGATAACACCATTGATGCAATGTCCATAAATATATGCACATTTTTCATCTCATCGTAGACAATCAATCGTATCATCACTTATCAAAGCGGAAGCAGAAGTAGCGGAATGGCATTTTGCACATACAGGCTCAAAGGGGGTCGAGTACACATTGGCTATAGCTAAAAGACCTTCAACCTGGCAATGCGAGCAAATGGATTAATACATTGAACAATATAATACACAACTGCATCCCCCCCTCCCCTGTAAAACAAAAAAGAAAAAGTAAACAGGTGCAGAAATTTGTTGAAGGCTATTTCTATAAGCAAAGTGAGGATGATTTTGTGGATGTATATGCACAACAATTATAGAGCTAGCTAGTTTCTCCAGATCCTCTACTATATCTTCTCGCAACTCTGTTACAAACGTTGCCTGGGTTGCCGAAATATCCTTTCTCTAGCATCCTTCTTCTTTGTTATATTTTTGAATAGCATAGGTGGAATCTGCCCTCTATGCAATTGTTGTTCCATTGACGAAAACAAATCTGAATACGTATCGAACAATTGTAGCTACAACATGGAACATTGCAATATTTGTGTAACTTATCCCACATATATGCAGACACAAAAGTTAAGAACAAAACTGAATATGAAAAGTGGTAGCATTGCCTTGTCGATGTCCGACTGTCCATACTTTATATGGAGAATGTGTTGCGACCCAAATTTTCTCACCAGTGTCATAGCAGCCCCAATCGTTCCGATTGGGTAAATATCAGTGCTCTGTGCAAGCTGCCTGATAGTCAAGTCCGGGAGGAAGCGATATTATGAAAAAATAGCAGGAATTTTTTCCACAATACTTGTTTCGTTGAGAAAAATAATTCGATCGCAATCACCAAGGTCATATACTATTTTGGGAAATACATTAAAATTTGTAATGGATATCCCATTATGTGGAAATATATTTTCTGCATGTTTCTAGACAAGTTGTGGAGGAACAGTGAGTGTGACTGTCATCATGGCATCCTTGTCTGTCATATAATCATGCATAATGGATCTACTTTTGTTTTCCTTGTCCAAGTAGGTGGTATAGACAACCATTATGTCCCTGACGAACAGTTGTCCAGTTTGGCAGTTGTTCAAGCCCTCTATTGATGGTACTTTGGATGTCACAACTCTAGACCTGATGACATTTTTTTAACAGGAAAACTAAAGTGAATGGTAGTGCGCTACAAGTACACGAATAGTATTGATGAACTATGGAGCCATAGTTTTGCAACCACACCTCTCGGTCTGCAGAACATGCAACACGTTCGGTGTTTTTCTTGTACTTGTTGATACTTCTTGTGAGCTGGAAACCATGTATTGCAAATGGCATCAACATATATGCCATTCCATAGATGAATATATGGCCCACAAAATTTGTTTAGTAAAAATAGTAAAAGAATAGCGTATGCATATTTACCTTTGGCCTTGTCGGTCTGCTAATGTCCAGGATGACTAACTGCTCGTGGCCATCTCAATAGTCCAAATTTTTTTGATGCAAGCATGTGCAGATGAACATCAGGAGTAAACAAATATATGCATTGTATATTGTCCATCGGAAGGACCAAATAATCGTAAAATTGTATGCATCTTAATTTTTTAACTGGAGAAATGTTTAACAATAAACAGGGAGTAACCGCGGGTCACCATGGCCAATGTGTATATCGCGGACCCCCAGAAGCCAGGGGAGAAATCTTCAACCTGCCAACCTGGCAGCCGCAATTGACAAAGTGGGTAACTATGGAATAAGGTAGAAGCAGGACCACATATGTCAGTCCGTTAGTCTGCCAATTGGCGCACGAGTGAATTTTCAGAAACCACACTAAGCAAATGAATTAGAAAACAAAAGGGATAATAGAAAATGGAAAAAGTAGAAATAGGGAGCGTAGAAAGGCCCATTACTGTGAATTCATCATTTTCAAGTCTAATATTATATGCTCCCTCCCGATTTGTATATTTAATTTACCAGAACACTTGGTATACCTTTTAGAAGATTGTACCACAGAACCCTCTGATGTTGAACAGAAGAATTCATCTCCCTGTCCAAGCAACCTGTTTTTTCCAAGGTAGCAACGCCGAAGATGCAATCGAGACGAAGGCAAGTTAGTATGAAAACAGACATCTAAAAGAAAAAGGAAAAGGTCTATTTACCTGCCAAAGAGTCCTTCGTCCTGTCCAGCAATTTTGTTTCTTTAAATGCAGCGATGCAACGCAAACACAATCGACATAAACTAGCTTAGTATGCAGGAAGGAACGTATGCAACCAAGATAACTTACCATGTAGGAAGGCACACAACTAGTTTAACACATATACAGACCATAAATGAAATACAAAACAGTGCAATATGAAACAACAGTACAAGCATGCACCTTTCTATATCCTCTTCAGCCGATGCAGTCAAGACTCCCTCCTTTTCTCCAACTACTCTATTTGTTTCAATGTGGGAACCCACAAAATTCAATGTACATCTATGGAAGCTAGTATTCACTGGAGAACAAGAAATATGTAGATACATCAAAACTGACTCAACGAACAGTGTACAAAGGAAGAAACATGAACCTTTTCTCTTCTCTATCCATGGGTGTAAACGTCTAGCTTTTTTTTCCCTGTCCAAAATATATTACAAGGCAGAAAATATCACGCAATTGTATGGCCGCAGCTAAACAATTTCTGGTTTTTCCAAGCAATTCATCCAGATATTCTCTTTAACCATGTTCTGTATCCTCTACACAAACTGTTGTGCCCACGTTACAAGTTCTCATTTTTCTGTGGCAAACTACCCAGACATCCTTCTAGACATGAAAATATAATCTTGAAGAATCTTTGTTGCACATATCATATCTCAAGCACAACACAAATTGTATCGTGCACACACTAGTCTATGTAGAGGAGAAAGAACATGTCATGTCATATCCGCACATCTGACCATACATGGTCTATAAATGTAGGCTGCATACATATGCTTTATCCCAACAAAAAAAGAACAGATATTGTAACTTCACATGTAATCCTCTAACAATTTTGTATGCAACTATTTTCTTTCATGGTAGGACTCAAGCACCAGGAAAATCTCACAAAAACATAGATAACGGCCTCTGCAAAAATGGAAAATAACACAATTGTAGATTGACTGGTGGGTGCAGGGGCTGAACACCGTAAAGCACCCCCAAAAAACAATAACAATCCAAAAAAAAACCAGAAAAAAGAAAAGCTCCAACCACCACCACTGCACCCCAACCTTGCAAGGCCGAATCAAAGAAAAGAAACCAGTAAGGACCAAACCAGCAAGAAAGCACGAAGAGGCCAAACTTCACCCCCAGGGCCCCAAAGCACAAACCCCAGGGAAAAAAACAGAACCAACAACCCAGGAACCA
>JASDQU010101115.1:124140-142852 GCA_032191745.1 Picea mariana
GTCAGGCCTATTGAGGCATCTCAGAATAAGTGTCAATAAATTTCAAGAAATATACAAAGCTTGGATATGAAAACATTTCAATATGCTTAGTACCTATCAAAACTGACGGATATATTCGTGTAGCAGAAAATGCTAATACAAACATTCGAACTAATGGTAGCATTAATGGACCTTCAAGCAATATACAGAAAAAATATATGATTAAAACATACTGTCTACTAGAAAAAGTTTGGATATGTTGCCATATACTGCATTGGGAATAGCGGAGCTAACAATAAGTCCTCCAATCTCTTAGCCAATAAGATCAGTACATATATGTTACTTTTTAATATATAAAAATATAATTCCATATCTCCAACAATAGGTATTGTGCAAATATTTTTGGTCAAAGGACAAACTAATATGTAATCAACGCTTTATCGATCACTATAGTCCCTCTATGCCTACGACAAGGACTAATAAAACATAACAATATGTTTTGTTACACTAAATAAAACAATGTCGTTGCATTTGATATACTATAATTGACATTAAATATTATTATTATTATATTCCAAATAATAATACTTTTAAGATTGATTTTTTTTTAGATATTTAATGTAAAATATTAGATTTGGTTTATTGTATGACATGTAAGTATATTTTAGAATAGAGTAATCTTGGTGTTATTTCGTGAGAAGAGATGTTAGTAAATATCTAAAAGAAAAGTGTTTATGTGGTTGAAAACATCCTAAAAAAATGTTTGCCAAATTGAAAATAATTACAATAAAGAAATTAATTATAAGATTGAAATGATTAACATACCAAATATCAAGTGTAGTTATTATTTCAGGTTCAAGTGCATCAAATGTAGTTATTATTTCAGGTTCATTCCTAGATAAAGATCGTATGCAACAATGAAAACCAAAAATTCCATCTAAAACATACTGTCTACTAGCATGTGGCCTGTATGGTTGCTACAAAATCTCTCCTCCTCTGTTATGCTCACAAAATACCACTCTTAGATGTGTTGCTCAACTATGGAACAAGATACAATGAAAAAGGATGGAATCCCTTTTCCTCCTAGTGGCCTGGTATTTAACATAGCCCGATAGCCATCTAGGGGTAAGTTTTTGACTTCCTCAACCCTCAATTGTGATAGGGTTTTGTACCTTCTATAATATTCTTGAAATTACATATGTGGCTAGCCCCATATGCATGAGTAATGGGGGTTGATGTGGCATCCTCTCCTACCATGGTGGTTAACATGGTAGGTCAACTTGCGAGCGGCATAACTTTTGCATATGAGCTCTGATTGACGTGATTTTTGCATCGTTGGAAAGGTCTCAATGTGTAGAATAGCATTATAGGGTCTACACGATGGTTGGAAACGTTAACCTCCAAAAATGTCGTTTGATGCCTCAAAATGGCCTCGGAAGGTTCTAGACCCCAATTTTTCAAACTGGGACCTACCACTAAAATGGCCTTGCAAGCTTATTCCTCGAGTTTTTTCCACTCTAAAAGGATTGATATATATGACAAACAATATAATGATCCAATATGGATCACACCTCCCCATTTAGGGAGGATTTTAGTCCCCAAAAGCTTTATTGAATGAGGTGAGGAAATTTTTCTTTTACCTTCTCCCTAGAGTACCACTTTGCTTTGCATGGAAGTTGTCCTTTAAACCCAATCTGCCAAAGGTCATGTTGCCCCTTTCTTGTAGTTCTAGACCACTTCTGCAAAATTGTGTCCTCTACTAACTCTGCATGAGCATCGAGTGTTAAGTCCTCTATGGAAGGTAGGGCTTGCTCCTCCTCCTGATCCAACATGGAGGGCTCATAGAGTTTGAGATTCACCACATTAACTACTGAGTAAATGGGCATGTATGGGGGTAGACTGAGTCTATAGGCATTATCTCCCACCTTTTCCAATACCACAAAAGGACAATACTGCATAGCCTTGATCTTTTTACTAGGGCCCTGTAGCCTTTCCTTATTTAGTCGTAACCATACTCTGTCTCCCACTCTAACATTTTCTCTCTATTTTGTGTTGGTCATGTCTAACCTTGTTATTTTCCTATGACTTCTTCAATGTCTCTTGTACTTGCAAATGGATCTGACAGATCTTCTCAATATTTTTTTTTGCTTTTAATGCATCTCATGTGAGGTCCTCCGTCACTCCTCCTTGTTGTCCATATACAACATATAAGGGTGAAGGTGGCAAATACCCAAATCAAGTTTCAAAAGGTGACTTACCAGTAGAAGTGTGGACTGCTTTGTTATAAGAATGTTGTATATAGATCAAATTTTCATCCTAGGTCTTCAGATGCTTCTGATTGTAACCCCTCAAAAGTTTCACCAAAGTCCAATTGACTACTTTTGTCTGCCCATCTATCTGTGGATGGAATGTTGTAGACCTCTTCAACTTAGTGTCCATATTCTCTCATAATGTAGTCCAAAATCTACTGAGAAATATGGTATCCCTATCTAAGATGATGCTCCTTGTTATTCCAAAGTGCACCCAGACTTGTTGAAAGAAAACATTTGTTGCTTCATATCCCTTGATGGTCTTTTTACAAGTCATGAGAATGCACATGTTGTTGAACTTGTCAACTACCACAAATAAATAGTCATGTCCCTTTCGTGTGGTTGTTAAACCTCTCACAAAATCCATGGAAATCCTTTCCCAAGGTCGAGTGGGTACATGTAAGGGATGGTATAGACCTTGCTTCCTATTATTGGGCTTGCTGGTACAACAAAGTATACATCCTCTAATATACCTTGCTACATCTTCTTTCATTCTGGGCCATTACACATACCTTTGTAAATTTGCAACTATCTTCCCAACACCAAAATGTCCTGCAGCCTTGAAGGTGTGAGCCTCTATGATAAGCTACAATTGTTCACCTTTAGGGACATAGAGCTTGCCGAGCTTGTGTAGTAAGCCATTCTGGAAATGATAGTTAGTCTTGTCATCACCTTCTTCTGTATGAATTTGGCCTTGTAGCTGTTGGAACACCTCCTTCAAGTCCTCATCTTCTGTGTATGCCTATTTTTATGCATCATGGGTGAAAGGCTCCATGTACATCAGAGTTCCCAAAGTTGTAATATTTGTTGTGGGTGGTTGTGAAAGAATGTCTGCCAACTTATTTGTGTTACCCCTCTTATATTTGGTGACTAGATGAAATTGTTGTAAAACCCCATCCACTTGTAATGCCTGGTTTGTTGTAGCTTACTTTGGGCCTACAAATACTACAATGGCTAGTGATCTGTGTGGATGATGGTCTCATTTCCCACCAGATAATGCTTCCACTTCTTGACAGCTTGAACCATGGCATAGAGTTCCTTGTCGTAGGTAGGGTAGTTGAGAACTGCCCCATGAAATACTTCATAATTATAGCAGATGGGCCTTCCTCCCTACATCAATATTGCTCCCATGGCATACCCACTTGCATCTATCTCCACTTCAAAGGGATTTTGTAAGTTTGGTAGTGCAAACACTAGTGCATGTCTAATCTTTCTTTTTAGCTCATCAAAGGACTTCTGCAAATTCTTTCCCTATTGGAAACTCTTACCACTGGTTGTTATGGCGTGGAATGGTGCATCTACCACTGAAAATGAAACTATGAACTTTCTCAAGTATTGTGCTTCCCCAACAAAACTCTTAACTTAAGTGAGATTTGTAGGAACTGGCCATTTCACGATGGCCTCCATATTTGCGTGATCTATCTTGAGCTCCCCTCCACCGATCACAAACCCAAAATACATGAAAGACTGGCGAGCAAACTAGCATTTCTCGTGATTGGCCAACAACTCATGCTTTTTTAGAGTGTCTAACACCTTCATAAGATGTGCGATGCGCTTCTCCCAGGTAGCGTTATAAACTAGTATATCATCCAAATAAAAAATAACAAATGAATCTTGATAAGGGTGTAAAACAACATTCATTAGTCTCATAAATGTAGATGGTGTGTTGCATAAACTGATTGGCATAACCAACCACTCATACAAACCTTTCTTTGCCTTGAAGGCGGTCTTCCAGGTATCTTCTTCTTTGGCTCGTACCTGGTTATATCATGATTTCAAATCCAACTTAATGAAGTACTTGGCATGTTGTAACTGGTCCAACAGATCATCGATCCTTGGCAGAGAGTATCGATTCTTCAATGTAATCTTGTTCAATTCCCTGTAATCGATACACATTCTCCAAGTCCCACCCTTCTTGGGAAAAATAATGATGGGTGTTGAGGAAAAGATATGAAATGATCTTACTCAAACATTTTCAGATCCCGATTGGCTAAAGCAAGATAGACGGGAATATCACCCTATGTTTATATCCATTAAAATTGGTATCCTAATTCACGAGTATTGTTTACAAGTGCTTAGGCTGGTTTTTTATAAATAAAAGCTTGTTTAAAAAATCATTATTTATGTAATTTTTTGAACATAATAGATACTGAAATAAATATAGAGACAGAAGTAAAGACACCAAGTCAATAATCAATACATATGAGACATAAAGGAATCGTTTATTTCATTCCAATTTGTTAGCACAAGAATTTGCATCCAGAAGAGGCTTGCCTCTCCATAAGCAACTAAATAACCTCTACATGCATATATAGGCTTCTAACCTATCAACTCAAGGTTCTAGATTAATCTCATCATACAGAAGAGCACAAACATTTCATAGCGCCATGGCGCTGCGGAATTGTCTATATAGCATGGTCTACCATTTTACTACCCAAAATGCTACCAAATCTGTTAAGCAGTGTAATGATGGCACTATGAATTCCATAGGTTGTTACCAAATCTGTTTTCATGTCGGATGCTATCAAATCTGTCAACGTTGAAGTGATGTAGCTACGAATTATGATGGCACTACCAAATTTCATGCAGACACACAGGCGGGTGCTACCGAAATTTTGGCAGAGAACAAATTGTGTAGAGTTATTTTTGGACGCTTCTGCCAATTTTGAGTGACTAACTTAAAACTTGGATTATGAACAATTGAGAAGGTATTTTTGAAAACTGGAGGAGGTTTTTGTTCATAACATACCAAGTAACAAAAACTTCTCTCAGTTTTTCAAAATATGTTATGGTTTGAGATATATCAGACATAGAAGTGGCGCTACCAAATCTGCAAAACTGTTTTACAACGACGCTACCGAATTTCCTGTAGCGGTCACGGTTTTGATATTCGCCTTGTTGGGGGGTTGCCACCTGTCAAGGAAGATTCAAATGGATTCTTAAGGATCAGTTAGATGTCAAGGGACACCTGCACCTAAGTTTTATCTCCATCAAAGGCCTCATGCAATGGGGTGGAAACAATTATTAATGACTTGCAACAAATTCCCGAAAATTAGCAGTTTGTTGGATTTTTGTCTCTTTGATTGTTGCCACTTATCTCCAAGGCTTAGAATCCAATGGAGGATATGGGATGCGACCTCCTAAGGTTATTTGGATGCTATTTTGTATTTAAGGAAGGAGATATCTCTTGGATAAGGGGATTCATGAGCCAAGAGAGGCTAGAGAGAGTAGGAGGATGCAATTTTCCTGTGTGTGTTCATTTGTAAGCCTGTGGGCATTTTATGATTGTAAGAATTACTGCTATTGGAGACTCGTGAGAGTTGTGATTTCAGATTGTAACTCTTTTGTTTATATTTGTTCTTATTTGAATATATTGCATATTTGAGGATCAAAGGCTGCCAATGATTTATGGATCCCTAAGCAGCAGAGGATCTACTATATTTTGCCCATCAGTCATTGTTTATATTCAAGTACTTGTTGATTCATTAAATTGAGAGGATATCTGTTTAGTGAACATTCTATCTTATGTTTTCCTTCTTCATTCCTCCAACTATCAACATATAATCTTATTTTCTATTGAGCAGCTTTAGTGCCTTCAATGAGTAGAATGTTTGTGACTCCATTACCCATTGGTGTAGCCTACTGATCTGCAGTTTGTTTCCCTCTCCCTTTCTTTCTCCATCTTACTAATCCACCTATTCAAAACCAAAATTATCTTTTACATTCTGATGGGTGCTGAGCTTACACTTTAGTAGTCAAAGTGTGATTTTCAGTGCTAACATTTTTGGCACCGTTGTCGGGGATGAATTTGAGCAGATTGAAAAGCTCCTTGGGAAGAATTTCACTCCACAGCTCCAGCTTTAGATGGTGACTGAAGTTGGACACCTTCAATACTGCACATTCACCATGGCGACTCCATTGTTCATAATTTTTTGGTGACTCCACTGGAATGAGACAAATTAAATGGCTATGAAGGCTATCCTGGCCAGGAGGTTTGCCCCACTCAATTTCTCAACCATAGATGGTTATCCACATCCTGTGCCTCAAATTGATGAATGGCAAGATCTGCTGCCCAGATTTTATGAAGGTGAGAATGACAGCCATGTTGATCATGTTCATGAATTTCATGCTTTGATGTAGCAACTTGACATCCATCATGAAAATATATTGATGAAAATGTTCATGTATTCATTGGAAGGCTATGCGAGGCAATGGTATAGAACACTCCCTTCTTCTAGTATTTCCTCTTTGAAGGACTTTCATGATGTTTTTTATTCTCATTGCAAGATAATTTATCTAGCTGAAAGACTTTTTGAGAATTGTTGTGAGGGGTATGCATCATATATTCAGGATTCCGCAAGTGATTCCTGTAGCAGTGATGATGAAGGGGATGATTGCAGAAAGCGTGACTTAGATGATGAGTTTCATAATGCTTTTCCTAAATTTCAAGAACAAATGCATCATTCATGTCAAAATCTAGGTCCCCAAGAGAAAGATCAATATGGACAATCCATCATTTCCCTTTCTCCTCCTTTTCTCGATTCTTTAAGTCAAGAGGTCATCTTAGGTTCAGAGTTATTTCATCATGAGGATAGTGTTTCAGCTTGTTGTGATCGAATTCATAGCTTACCAGTTGTTGTTGTAATACCTCCTATTGTTAATGAACCAGTGTGCCATGATTTGTCAAGTTTTGATGACTATGAGGATGTTTTCCCTGAACAACCAACTGTCCTAACTATTGTACTAATCCCCTTAGCCATTAATAGTCAAATGGTCATTGATTCACCTTTTTATGATTATTATGAAGATGATTTCCATGAACATTCTGTTGAAGACCTTATATTAGAGAAGTACCCTTCCCATCAAAGCAACAATAGCTTGTTTTAACCCTCATGTCATATTTTTGTTGCTGAAAAAAAGAAAAATATGATAATCTAAGTTTATAAGGTGAAAAAATGAGAAATTGGGACCATAAGCCAAGCTATGATGAATATCCCTCACAATCAGAAGATAAGACAGAAGAATGTAGTTTCCCAAGCACTTCTGATTGTGATGCACTGCCCTATCAACCCCCTATTCCTCTTAAAGACACAAGCTCAGTTTCATCAAGCAACCAAGATCAAATGCCATGTGAGCAGATGAGAGAGGTTGAAATTAAAGAAAGACAAGAATCACTAAGCCCTTTTTCTAATACACCTCATGACCAGGAGTGGACCAAGGCCATATGCATTGAGAATGAATCAAAAAATCAACAAGTAATGAAACAACCAAGCACAGTGGAGGAAGGACCTAAAGTAGTACTTTTCTTTTTTACACAAAGCAATGTCGTAGGGGAAAGTATTGATGATTTTTTTTAGGATCCATTTGCATCCTGTCTGCAAGAATCAAGTGAGCCTAGACTCACTGATTTCTTCAATGGAAAGTGTATTGCCAAATTTTTCTTTGACGTGACTTCAAGTAGGAATTATCTCTGGTGCTTAAGGAAGCACATTTCAAAGCTTCAAACAGTTGAAAAAAATGATGAAATGGCTTCATTGGTTGTTTCATGTAACTTGAATTCTTCATTTTCCCAATAATTAGAGTAGGTGTATGCAATAAGCTTGCTAGACAAGCATCATTTTCATTATTTTTGCCAGTTTCAATTTTCATTTGCATTTAGTTTTAGTTGAAGGTCACAGATCAAAGCAGATTGCAGAGATTAAAGGTTGGGAGCAGCCCTAGGATAAGGCACTGATACTACAAGAATTCTTACAGCCTCACAAGGAGGACTCTATCCCCCATGGAGCCTATGTTAGCACAAGAATTTGCAGCCAGAAGAGGCTTGCCTCTCCATAAGCAACTAAATAACCTCTACATGCATATACATGATTCTAACCTATCAACTCAAGGTTCTTGATTAATCTCATCATACAAAAGAGCACATACATTCCATAGCGCCATGGCACTGCAGAATTGTCTATATATCATGGTCTACCATTTCACTACCCAAAATGCTACCAAATTTGTTAAGCAGTGTAATGATAGCACTATGAATTCCATAGGTTGTTACCAAATCCGTTTTCATGTCGGATGCTATCAAATATGTCAACGTTGAAGTGATGTAGCTGAAAATTGTGATGGCACTACCAAATTGCATGCACACACACAGGCGGGCACTACCAAAATTTGCTATCGAAATTTTCACAGAGACCAAATTGTGCAAAGTTATTTTTGGACGCTTCTGCCAGTTTTGAGTGACTAACTTAAAACTTGGATTATGAAAAATTGAGAAGGCATTTTTGAAAAATGGAGAAGGTTTTTGTTCATAACATACCATATAACAAAAACCTCTCTTAGTTTTTCAAAACATTTTATGGTTTGAGATATATCAGACATAGAAGTGGCACTACCGAATTTGCATAACTGTTTACAGTGGTGCTACCGAATTTCCTATAGCGGTCACAGTTTTGATATTCGCCTTGTTGAGAGGTTGCCACCTGTCAAGGAAGATTAAAATGGCTTCTCAAGGATCAGTTAGATCCCTCATTCCATACTTGAGCACTTTTTGGATCGTGGGTTCGGGACCTGGTGGACTGAAAATTAAGTATCTATTGTTCCGTGTCCTACAAATAGCACCTAGACTTCCGAGATATACAAATTGACATGCGGATTTTTGGACAGAGTCTCTATATAAAGTATGGAATGAGATTTTATACAACATTTGCGGATTCTTCATTCCATACTTCAGTTTTTGGATCGTGGGTTAGCAGGTTGGTGCGCCGAAAATAGAGTTTCTATTGTTTTGTCTCCTACAAATAGCACCCTGACTTCCGCGATATATAAATTGATTGGTGGACTCAGGCTAGTTGGATGAACATTTCACTTTTATTGTCCTGTAGCGATCCCGTATGAATTTCAAATTTAATGGTTTTTTTTATCAGGGGATTTGGGGTTGGCGAGCTGGAAATTGGGCGTCTATTGTTTCGCGCTTTACAAACACATTTTTCTAGAACATATGCAGATCCCTTATTCCATACTTCGACACTTTTTGTATCACGGGTTCGCGACCTGGCAGGCTTTAATTAAGTATCTAATGTTCCGTGTCCCACAAATAACACCTAGACTTCCACGATATACAAATTGACACGCAGACTTGTGGACATAGTCTCTAAATAAAGTATGGAATGAGATTTTATACAGAATATGTGGAGATCCCGCATGAATTTCATATTTAGCAATTTTTTTTGATCGGGATCTCTGGGGCTGGCAGACTGAAAATTGGGTGTCTGTTGTTCCGCGCTGTACAAAAACATTGTTCTAGAACATATGCGGATCCATCATTCCATACTTGGGCACTTTTTGGATCGCGGGTTCGCGACCTGGCAGGCTAAAAATTAAGTATCTATTGTTCGGTGTCCTACAAATAACACCTAGACTTCCGCGATATACAAGTTGACACGTGAACTTGTGGACATTGTCTCTATATAAACTATGGAATGAGATTTTATACAGCATATGCAGATCCCTCATTCCATACCTAGGCAGTTTTTGGTTCACGGCCTGACAGGCCGACAATAGAGTATTCATTTTTCCGTCTCCTACAAATAACACCCAGACTTTCGCGATATACAAGTGGACAGGTGGACTCGGGCTGGATGGCTGAACATTGCGGTTTTATTGTCCCGTAGCAATCTGGTATGGATTTCATATCTAGCGATTTTTTTGATTGGGTCTGTGGGGCTTGCAGGCTGAAAATTGGGCCTTTATTGTTCCACGCTGTACAAACACCAGGCACATCTCCACGATTTACAAATTGACAAATGGACCTATGGGTTGCGTCGCTCAACATTGCAGTTTTCATTGTTCCTTTTCCTTCGAATAGCCCTTGAAGTTCCGCGATATATAGATTGACAGACGAACTTGAGGCCATTGTTTACAAATACTAATCCCTATCAACTATCTAACATATCTAAAAACATGATTTTCAATACTAAATTATTAATAATAATTTTTGCTATTGCATAATTTAATTAAATGAGAAAGTTTGTACAATCTGGTCGGGCGACTGATATAAAAGTTTTCCGACAAACGAGCAATACATAACAAACATGTACTTTTAGAAAGTATGGACAAAATATTTTATAGAGCACATGCGGATCCGTCGTTCCATACTTGGGCACTTTTTGGATCGCAAGTTCTCGGCCTGACAGGCTGAAATTTGAACCTCTTTTGTTCGGTGTCTTGCAAATATCACCCAGACTTCCGCGATATACAAATTGACAGGTGGACTTGCAGATTCCACGTCTGGTGGGTTCAAGATTACAATTGTTTAGCAATGCTCATCCTATCTAACTTCAGCTAAAAATATTATTTTCAAATACTAAAATATTAATATTAATTATTGTTATTGTACAAGTGAATTATATTAAATTATTAAAGGATGTTAAATCGCTTATTTTTTAAAAAATGAAGGAAACAAAAGAATTTTTTTGTAAAATTCTATCACCGCAAGCATAACAAGGACCAATTTGAAGTTTAAGGCCCTCTTGTTCATATGATAGCACAATTTCATTCCGCACAGTATGCATTCATTGATTTCAAATTATTCTACGATATTAATTTTACCAAGTTCATCGAATAAGCAAAAATTGCGAAAACAACGATCAATTTGAATTTTAAGAGCCTCTTGTTGGTATGATAGGACAATTGCACTTCGCGCACTATATATTCGTTGATTTCAAATTATTTCACAACAATAATTTGACCAAGTTCATCAATCAAGGAAATTTTCCAAAACAAGTCACATAGTACATTTGCATCACAACGCCATATAAATTATCAGGCGGATCTGCATGCCAGCTGGCCAAAAAAATTCAACTATATTGTTCCGTGTCCTCCAAAGAAGAGCTGGAATTCCATGGTATACAAATTGACAGACAAACCAGATAACCAAGAACCAACCATAGTTTAAACATCCCAGAAGAAAGTTCCTAGAAGGTTGCATTGAGCAGAACCCATCGACCTTTGCACCAAACAATTTGATATACAAAGAAAAGACGTCAGCGCATTCCTTTTCTCTTGAAACGAACATTCATCTGGATGTTGAACAAATATTACAGAGAGACATGAGGTATTTTCGTTTCCTCCCAAAGCTTGATTTTTTTTTTTTGCCCTTCTTCAACCGATATGCAAAATTGCATTGTCCTCATTTAAGGTGAATTTGCTCACTATCCGAAGTTGTCGCAACATACAGACACTCCTTGCCTTTTTGTGTAAATACATTTCATACGAAACTCTGGCAATTCAGGAAGCACATTTTGTAACAGAGGCTGCCTAACTGAACACCACATAGTTGTGTTGCCCACGGTTCAAATAACACCATTGATGCAATGTCCATAAATATATGGAAAATTTTCATCGCATCGCAGACAATCAATCGTATCATCACTTATCAAAGCGAAAGCAAAAGAAACAGAATGGAATTTTGCACATACAGGCTCAAAGGGGGCCGAGTACACGTTGGATGCAACTAAAAGACCTTCAACCTGGCAATGCGAGCAAAGGGATTAATACATTGAACAATATAATACACAACTGCATCCCCCCCTCCCTTGTAAAACAAAAAACAAAACGTAAATAGGTGCAGAAATTTGTCGAAGGCTATTTCTATAAGCAAAGTGAGGATGATTTTGTGGATGTATACGCACAACAATTGTAGAGTTAGCTAGTTTCCCGAGATCCTCTACTATATTTGCTTGCAACTCTGTTACAAACGTTGCCTGGGTTGTCCGAAAGATCCTTTCTCTAGCATCCTTCTTCTTTGTTTTATATTTTTGAACAACATAAGTGGAATCTGCTCTCTATGCAATTATTGTTCCATTGACGAAAACAAATATGAATATGTATTGAACAATTGTAGCTGCAACATGGAATAGTGCAATATTTGTGTAACTTATCCGACATATATGCAGACACGAAAGTTAAGAACAAAATTGAATATGAAAAACGGTACCATTGCCTTGTCGTTGTCTGATTGTCCATCCTTTATATGGAGAATGTGTTGTGACCCAAATTTTCTCGCCAGTGTCACAACAGCCCCAATCGCTCCGATTGGGTAAATATCAGTGCTCTGTGCAAGATGCCTGATAGTCGAGTCTGGGAGGAAGCGATATTCTGAAAAAATAGCAGGAATTTTTTCCACAATACTTGTTTCATTGAGAAAAATAATTCGATCACAATCACCACGGTCATATACAGTTTTGGGCAATACATTAAAATTTGTAATGGATATGCCATTACGCAGCAATATCTTTTTTGCATGTTTCTAGACAAGTTGTGGAGGAACAGTTAGTGTGATTGTCATCATGGCATCCTTGTCTGTCATATCAACACACATAATGGATCTACTTTTGTTTGCCTTGTCCAAGTAGGTGGTATAGACAACCATTATGTCCCCGACGAACAGTTGTCCAGTTTGGCGGTTGTTCAAGCCCTCTATTGACATTACTTTGGATGTCACAACTCTAGACCTAGTGACATTTTTTGAACAGGAAAACTAAAGTGAATGGTAGTGTGCTACGAGTACACAAATAGTATTGATGAACTATGGAGCCACAATTTCGCAACCACACCTCTTGGTCTGCAGAACAATCATCACGTTTGACGTTTCACTTGTACTTGTTGATACTTCTTGCGAGATGGAAACCATGTATTGCAAATGGCATCAACATATCCGCCATGCCATAGATGAATATATAGCCCACGAAATTTGTTGAGTAAACATAGTAAGAGCACAACGTATGCATCTTTACCTTTGGCCTTGTCGGTCTGCTGATGTCTGGGATGACTGACTGCTCATGGTTGTCTCACTAGTCCAACTTTTTCTGATGCAAGCATGTGCAGATGAACATCAGGAGTAAACAAATATATGCATTGTATCTTGTCCATCGGAAGGACCAAATAACCGTAAAACTGTATGCATCTTAATTTTTTAACTGGAGAAATGTTTAACAATAAACAGGGAGTGACCGTGGGTCACCATGGCTAATGTGTATATCGCGGACCCTCGGAAGCCAGGGGAGCAATCTTCAACCTGCCAACCTGGCAACCACAATCGACAAAGTGGTTAACTATGGAATAATGTAGAAGCAAGACCACATATGTTAGTCCGTTAGTTCGCCAACCAGCGCACGGGGGAATTTTCAGAAACCACATTAAGCAGATGAATTACAAAACAGAAGGGATAATAGAAAATGGAAAAAGTAGAAACAGGGAGCACATAAAGGCCCATTACTGCAAATTCATCATTTTCAAGTCTAATATTATATGCTCCCTCCTGGTTTGTATATTTAATTTACCGGCACACTTGGTATACCTTTTAGAAGATTGTACCACAAAACCCTCTACTGCTGCACATAAGAATTCATCTCCCTGTCCAAGCAACCTATTTTTTCCAAGGCAGCAACGCCGAAGATGCAATCGAGACGAAGGCAAGTTAGTATGAAAACATACATCTAAAAGAAAAAGAAAAAGGTCTATTTACCCGCCAAAGAGTCCTTCATCCTGTCCAACGATTATGTTTCTTTAAATGCAGCAATGCAACGCAAACACAACAGACATAAACTAGCTTAGTATGCATGAAGGAACATATGTAACCAAGATAACTTACCATGTAGGAAGGCACACAACTAGTTTAACACATATACAGACCATAAATGAAATACAAAACAACGCAATATGAAACAACAGTACAAGCATGCACCTTTCTATATCCTCTTCAGCCGATGCAGTCAAGACTCCCTCCTTTTCTCCAGCTACTTTGTTTGTTTCAATGTGGGAACCCACAAAATTCAATGTACATTAATGGAAGCTGGTATTCACTGGAGAACAAGCAATATGTAGATACAACAAAACCGACTCAACGAACAGTTTACAAAGGTAGAAACATGAACCTTTTCTCTTCTCTATCCATGGGTGTAAACGTCTAGCGTTTTTTTCCTTGGCCAAAATATATTACAAGGCGGAAATTATCACGTAATTGGATGGCCGCAACTAAACGATTTCTGGTTTTCCATGGCAATTCATCCAGATATGCCCTTTAACCATGTTCTTTATCCTCTACACAGACTATTGTGCCCACGTTACAAGTTCTCAGTTTTTCGTGGCAAACTACCCAGACATGCTTCCAGACATGAAAATATAATCTTGAAGAATCTTTGTTGCACATATCATATCTCAAGCTCAACACAAATTGTATCATGCACACACCAGTCTATGTAGAGGAGAAAGAACATGTCATGTCATATCCGCACATCTGACCATACATGGTCTATAAATGTAGGCTGCATACATATGCTTTATCCCAACAAAAAAACAATGAATATTGTAACTTCACATGTAATCCTCTAACAATTTTGTATGCAACTATTTTCTTTCATGGTAGGACTCGAGCACTAGGAAAATATCACAGAAATATAGATAACGACCTCTGCAAAAATAAAAAATAACACAACTGCAGATTGACTGGTGGGTGCAAGGGCTGAACATCGTAAAGCGCCCCAAAAAAACAATAACAATCCAAAAAAAAAAGAAAAAAGAAAAGCTCCAACCACCGTCGCTACACCCCAACCCCGCAAGGCCGAATCAAAGAAAAGAAACTAGCAAGGACCAAACCAACGAGAAAGCACAAAGAGGCCTAACTACACCCCCAAGGCCCCAAAGCGCAAACCCCAAGCAAACAAACAGAACCAGCAACCCAGGAACCAACGAACCAACAAAAGCCACCAACTCAGTGAACAACATATGTATCTCCAACGATTACCAAACTGTAGCCGAAGCAGAAAAGGAACCGAAAACATACTAGGAACATGCGACTACAAATAAGCACACATTCTTACTTGCAAAATGCAAACACTGAACAACAAACAAGGAATACAAAATGAAACTATGGCATCGAAACGTACTCCGAAATGATGAAATGCAGAAGCGCAGGTCGAATCCCGAGCGAAACAACAAAAAGCAACAACCGAGAAACCAGCGAAGAAGAACCACTCACCGAACCAGTAAACAATGTATCTAGCTTCAACGATTACGAGGATGAAACATATAATGGGAACACCCTGCAAACCAAGAAAGAAGAAGCAATCGCCGAACCAGTAAACAATGTATGTAGCTTCGATGGCAGAACAAGGATGAAACATACAATGGCTATTGAACTGGCATGTACTCCAAGAACCGTATTTACATAAACATTTAAGACTCTCAGGCTATCTAAGGACCTCGTGGCATGCAAACATTTAAGCTGTCAGGGGTGTTGGAGAACGTCGCGTGATGTAAACATTTACGTTGTCAGGCCTATTGAGGCATCTCAAAATAAGTGTCAATAAATTTCAAGAAATATACAAAGCTTGGATATGAAAACATTTCAATATGCTTAGTACATATCAAAACTGACGGATATATTCGGGTAGCAAAAAATGCTAATACAAACATTTGAACTATTGGTAGCATTAATGGACCTTCAAGCAATATACATGAAAAATATATGATTAAAACATACTGTCTACTAGAAAAAGTTTGGATATGTTGCCATATACTACATTGGGAATAGCGAAGCCGGCAATAAGACCTCCAATCTCTTAGCCAATCAGATCAGTACATATATGTTACTTTTTTAATATATAAAAATATATGCTTTTAATTCCATAGCTCCAACAATAGGCATTGTGCAAATATTTCCGGTCAAAGGACAAACTAATATGTAGTCAACACTTTATCGATCACTATAGTCCCTCTATAGCTACAACAAGGACTAATAAAACATAACAATATGTTTTGTTACACTAAATAAGACAATGTCGTTGCATTTGATATACTATATTTGACATTAAATATTATTATTATTATAATATTCCAAATAGTAATACTTTTAAGATTGATTTTTTTTAAGATATTTAATGTAAAATATTAGATTTGGTTGATTGTATGACATGTAAGTATATTTTAGAATAGAGTGATCTTGGTGTTATTTCGTGAGAAGAGATGTTAGTAAATATCTAAAAGAAAAGTGTTTATGTGGTTGAAAACATCCTTAAAAAAATGTTTGCCAAATTGAAAATAATTACAACAAAGAAATTAATTATAAGATTGAAATGATTAACATACCAAATATCAAGTGCAGTTATTATTTCAGGTTCAAGTGCATCAAATGTAGTTATTATTTCAGGTTCATTCCTAGATAAAGATCGTATGCAACAATGAAAACCAAAAATATTTTTGACATTTTAAAATATTTTTAAAATATAAATCACAAAAAATGTATAACGCTCACAAAACCATTAACAAGAAAAACGAGTTTTAGGAAATTACATGTGGGTGCCATTCTCTCATCTCCATATTCAAACCTTGTAGTAACACTAGATCTTCACCTGAGCTTTCCACTAACAAAGTACACACTTTATTCCTCATATTTTTTTGTATACCCACTACCTAATCCTAGTGGTTCAATGCAACAATCCATGGGAGTCTAAGTTTAAGAAATCCCTTCCAACTTCTAGACCTCTTAATTTCAATTTTCTAATTTTTAACTTCTCCTTCTCACCCAAAGGAATTAAATCCTCGGAACAAATATCAAACAACATGACTATATAATATACGATAATATAATATTACACATCAGTAGTGTTATAAGTGGAAAATCCTAAAACGATCCATACTTATAAGGAAAAAACGATGGGCAATTTCTTGTTGAACAAGTTTAATATAATATTACACATGAGTAGTGTTATAAGTGGAAAATCCTTCACACAAATCTTAACTTTTTTGAACCATTTCCGGGGGCGGAGCGAATAACAGATCTTTGTAATTTTCGCTTTTGATATCGCAGATTTATCTTTTTCCCCCTTTTTTTTTTAATGTATCTTTGAGTTAGGTATGGAATGTATTTTGTGCTTCTCTTGAATGATTACCAGATTATGTTATCGAGACTGTCATGAGAGCTCTTGTTGTGTAAACAAATTTATAATCATTTTTTATTTGAAAAAAAGGTGAAAAATCCTAAAACGATCCATACTTGTAAGGAAAAAATAAGTAAAATCTATGGGTTGGGAAATTTTACTTCACATAATTGTTGATAGTGTCATTTCCAAAACCACCCATAAGAAATGTTCAAATAGGCCAAAAAAGTTAAATTTCAACATAAATTCTATCGTTGGTACCATGTTTGGTTTAGCCTTTCAGTTAAGGAAACATGTCTAAAGGTAAAATGTTTACGGTTCGAGTAGATTGCATGTTGTTTTACTTATGTATAAAATACATACCATGAATATGATTAGAATTTTACATACATAATAATATTCATGGATGACACATGAAAGGAAAGATGAATGGAGGTCTAGTAGACAAACAGATTCATACTACCACACACAACATAAGGGTAGGGACGAAAGATCACCCAAGCATGCACACACACTACTAATAGGGAGAAAGAGGAGACTGAAGTCATCACTCGACTTTAGAGCTAAACCAACAAACCCTAGGGTAAGACAAAAGATGGTGAAAAACAGAGGGAATGCCTCTAGGTTAATTGTGATTTTAAGATCTTGTTAATATTGACCTATGACAATCAATGACCAAGGTATTTCACTTAGGTTCCCAATTAGGTTTAACCAACAAATTAACAAAGGAAATTGAACTAATTAACTAGGATTATAGTGAACCATAAACCCTAATGTTAGAAATGCAAAAGGACAAATGAAAAGAACTTGCCCATAATTCATTGTTGTAGGTGTTGAACTTACATGGGATGAGGAGTGGATTTGTGACAAACCTCCAACAATGAGACATTTCGAAATATCCTACAGATGTATCTCTAATTTCTTGCAAGACAATACTTGACCTGATCTCCAATACAAAGATATATATCCATGTGTAATCGATAAACACTATATCTATTGCTATAAAGACAAAACAATTCAAATGCATAATAGAGAGACCCTAGTTCCTTTAGTGAGGATGATACCTCCCTTTCTCTAGCTATGATGGAATCTCCCTTGAGGTTATAACATTGAAACGTCCAAGATATGAGTGGAACCAAGCCAATGAACATGACTTGTTATGAATCAATAAGCAAATAATATTGGAGCTAAGGCAATCACAAGAGGTCCCTATAGAGGTACTAGAGATGACAAGGGAAAGCAGACCTAGTGTATGGTGGAGGTGAAGAAGAGAAAATTTGAGTGTGTACATGTAAACTAAGATTTCAAATAATATTTCAAGTGTTTGAACCGAGAGAGATTACAAAGAGGGATTGAAGGGTATAGAGGAATGACATATAGGCATAGATGTATGTTAGATTAACAGTTTGAGGGACCAAATTGTATGAACGATAGTATTGCACTTGCTTACTAGAGGTCATGGTTTGGTAAGACTATACCCTAAGTTCTTAA
>JASDQU010101115.1:146393-163463 GCA_032191745.1 Picea mariana
TATATATATATATATATAACCTTTTATTTTCTTTTATTATAGACAAGTGCGAAGGTGACAGAGAGGGAGCATAGAAAAGAAAGAATGGAAAGCTCTTAAAAGCGGTCGGATGGGATTGAAAAAATGGTTATGGGGATAGTCAGGACAACCGAGTGTTGCACGATGAAATTTCATGTTTTGGAATTTTTTAGTGCAAAATTTGTAAAACGAAAGAGATCATGATGGGGTAGTTGAGTGACCGGTTTGTATATTTGCGGAATTCCACCAAAGTGGCTAAGTATGGAACAGGGAAATTGATAATTTCATACGTGGAAATAAGATCTTATATATAATTTCCAACTGCTAATTGCAAAGGGGCGTGGATAGAGGAAACAATGACTACGAACTGAATATTTCTTCAACCCGTCAAACCAATCATTCACCAAATAAATTCAAACAAATGGCGAAGTATGGAAAGCAAAAATATGGGCTTCAAAATGGGGTGACAATAGTTCCACTAAATATGTGAGGAACCGATGGTTAAATTGTATTTCTTAAAAGTTTTCAGTGCAAAACTGTGTAGCATGGAAAAGGGCATGATAGGTGGAACGCAATACGGAAAAGTGTATGATCTAAGAATGGTTGCAATTTTAAATATCTATCAATTTGTATATACCAGAACTCCGAATGTTGTTTGGAGATCACGAAAAAAGTAGAATTGTAATGTTGACCTGACCAGTGCGCAAGTCCGCCCGTCAATTTGTATATGGCAGAACTCTGGGTGCCAATTGTGGGACAGGGGACAATAGACGGTCAATTTAAAGAAAGGGGAAGTGTTCGTTGGAAATGCAGACGCGTGAATCCACGAAGCTGCGAACCAACGCATTGTCAAGAAAAAAACGATTAAGTAACCAGGAAGAGAAACTAGAGGGAATAAAAGAGTGGGAAAATAGAGAGGCGAAAGGCAGTTTTCGTAAGCGCGAATTGGTTTCAAAGAAGCGCCATCATTGAAAAACCATGATCTACTAATTGTCAGCAAATGCATTGTTGAAGATTACATTTTATTCGAACGTATGACTGCATCTATGTTCTTGATACATTATTCCATGACTGTAACATAACAACTTAACCATTAAATTTCCTTTTCTACTAATTTCCAACAAATGCTTTGTGGAAGATTAGATTTTATTGGAACGTGTGAGTGTAACTGTGTTCTTCATACATTCTACCATTAGTGCAACATATTAACTCAAGTATTAAACTAATTTCATTATGGGATGTTAGCATTAAAACTTAATAACTGCATGTCTAGAAACAAGAATAACGATTTTGCTGCAACATTGTACATTGGTATTAGTAAACACAAGATCGAATAAGTACGAGAGCACCGAACCATGCCAATTAGAACATGCGTTAAACCCAGAAAAGAGGCAGCAACGAAGAGTGCAATGAATTTTTTTTTAATAGCAAATTCATTTAAAATAAAAAGAAATAAGAAAAACATTGAGTACTGTACATCTATGCTTAGAAATTGGACCCAATTCTTCAGACCAAAACATTGAAGGTATTTGCGACAAACACAGGCATGGGTTCTGCAGTATGCAAGATCCTTGGAGTTTTCCTGTCGATGAATCATCCTTTGCTAAAATTGATATTTTTCATAAGCTTTTCCTCAGAAATAAGACTAAAATGGTTGCAAGGCAAGTGGAATAGCCCTTAGCTGAAAGCGCCTCTGCATAGTCCAAAAAAATTCAGTAGTACAGCTTGCACATGCAATTGCAGAGGCCCAAATTAGTCCATTCTAGGCAGAAGGAGATGACTAGTAGGAAAATACATGGCAGGAGCGAGAGTTTTGGACTTGATGCCCGAAAATGTTAAACAATATTTTTTTGGCTTGAAATATATCTCTCGGAGAATCAACATATCATTTCTTTACACTGAAACTCTTCTGCCCAGAACGGACTAATTTGGAACTCTGGAATTCCTACTTTCACGATGCAAAGTGGTTGTTGCGTTCACCATCAATTTCTTTTCTGAAAATCCTTTTGGTGTTGTCATGATTGCGATCACCAAGCCGGGAAGGTCCGTTCATTATGGTTGATTTCAATTTGGGTGCAAGAGTGGGAAGATTCTCTGCATTGCCATCATCCATTGTCGTATCATCGTCCATCAGATCATCTTCTTCCGACTCAAAATTCATGGCATCAACTTTTGTGATAGCAATGACAACAACTGAGTAGGTTCTCTAACCAGCTAGAGTTGCGATGGAATTTTTTGGCTTGAAATATATCTCTCGGTGTACCAATGGACCATATCATTTTTTCCTACTGGGTGGAGGGAGATGAATAGTAACAATATGCCCTAGAATAGTGGAACCTCTAGCCATTATGTCCCAATGTGTTTACTATGAGTGGAGAGAACTACTGCCAGAAGTTATTTAGAATTTATGTTTAGTCAAGATGATGTTTGAAATGAAAATCAGGGAGGGATAATATAAGCCTCCGCAAATTATGGTTTAATGTGTATCAATGGAATATCTTCTCGAGCCTTTTGCTGACTAATGAAAATTTCCAAGGTTCATGTGGAATGAGTTGTGACCATCACAGCTCACTAATTGCACAATTAGAAAAAGTGTGAACGTGGCGATGAAAATGAAAATAGTTTAAGAATCAGAAATTCCTTAAAAGCACCAATCCGTTGGCGCACAAAAAAAAAATATTGTGTGGCCTTTGAAATGAATACTTGGAAAGGATAACATGCTTCTGGGCAAATCTTCGTTTAATTCGTGTTAATGACAAATCTTCTCTGGACTTCTGGACATTAATGACAGTTTTAACGGTTTTTGCAGGATGGCTACTAGAATTAAAGCTTAATTATTGCGTATCTGGAAAAAAGTAAGAAGGCAACAACAATGGTGAAACCGATTCCAAGAAATACCAAAGTATAAAAAGCGGTCGGGTGAAGATATACCCAGGGCATGTGAACGACTGATGGTTCTCGGCCTGGCGGGCTGAAAATTGAGTCTCTATTGTTTCGTGTCCTACAAATAGCACCTACACTTCCACGATATACAATTTGGCAAGTGGACTTGCGTGTTGGTTGGTTCAACATTGTATTTTTTTTTTCCTTAGCGATTCTGTATTAATTCCATAATTAGCCACTTTTTTGGATCGGGGGTTCTAGGGCTGGCGGGAAAAAAATTGGGCATCTATTATTCCACGCTCTACAAATAGCAGTGACAATTCCGTGATATACAAATTCAAAACCTGACCTGCGCTAAATTATTACCGTTAAATATTTATATTGCATAATTTAATTATACGAGAAAGTTTTCATAATCTGGTCAACCGAGTGATATAAAAGTGTTTCGACAAACTAGCCATATAAAAAGAGTCATTCCATACTTAGGCAGTTTTTTTATCGCGGGTTGGCGGCCTCGCGGGCTGAAAAAATCATCTCTATTGTTCTGTGTCCTACAAATAGCACCCATATTTCTGCAGTATACAAATTTATAGGAGGACCTATGGGCTGCTTGGCTGAACATTACATTTGATCGTGGGTTCACACCCTGGCGGGATGAAAATTATGTATCTATTGTTCTGTGTCCTACAAATAACACCTACAGTTTTGCGATATACAAATTCACACACGGACTTGTGGAAAGTTTCTATATAAAGTATGGAATGATATTTTATACAGCATATGTGGATCCCTCATTCCATGCTTAGGCAGTTTTTGGATTGTGGGCTCGTGGTCTGGTGGGCCAAAAAGAGACTCTCTATTGTTCCATCTCCTACAAATAGCACACATACTTCCGTGATATACAAATTGATAGTGTTCTAGAACATATGCGGATCCCTTATTCCATACTTGGGCACTTTTTGGATCACGGGTTCACGACCTGGCGGGCTGAAAATTAAGTATCTATTATTCTATGTTCTACAAATACCACCTAGACTTCCGTGTCCTACAAATAGCACATAGACTTCCACGATATAAAAATTCACACGCGGACTTGTGGACATAGTCTATATAAAGTATGGAATGATATTTTATACAGCATATGCGGATTCCTCATTCCATAATTAGGCATTTTTTGGATTGTGGGCTCGCGGCCTGGTGAGCCGAAAATAGAGTCTTTATTGTTCTGTCTCCTACAAATAGAACCCAAAATTATGCAATATACAAATTGATAGTGTTTTAGAACATATAAGGATTCCTCATTCCATACTTGAGTACTTTTCGGATCGTGGGTTCGGGACCTGGTGGAATGAAAAATTAAGTATCTATTGTTTCGTGTCCTAAAAATAACACCTAGACTTCCAAGATATACAAATTGACAAGTGGACTTTTGGACATAGTCTTTATATAAATTATGGAATGAGATTTTATACAGCATATGCGGATCCCTCATTCCATACTTAGGCATTTTTTGGATCACAAGTTTGCGGGTTGGCGCGGAGAAAATAGAGTCTCTATTGTTTTGTCTCCTACAAATAGCACCCTAACTTCTACGATATACAAATTGATTGGTGTACTTGGGTTGGTTGGATGAACATTGCACTTTTATTATCCCGTAGCGATCTCATATGAATTTCAAATTTAGCATTTTTTTTTTATCGGGGGATCTGGGCTGGTGAGCTGGAAATTGGGCGTCTATTATTCTGCGCTTTACAAACACATTTTTCTAGAACATATGTGGATCCCTCATTCCATACTTCGACACTTTTTGGATCGTGGGTTCACAACCTAGCAGGATGAAAATTAAGTATCTATTGTTCTATGTCCCACAAATAACACCTAGACTTCCACAATATACAAATTGACACGCGGACTTGTGGACATAGTCTCTAAATAAAGTATGGAATGAGATTTTATACAACACATGCAGAGATCCTATATGAATTTCATATTTAGTGATTTTTTTTATCGGGAGATCTGGGACTGGTGGACTGAAAATTAGGCATCTATTGTTCCGCGCTATACAAAAACATTGTTCTAGAACATATGCAGATCCCTCATTCCATACTTGGGCACTTTTTGGATCACAGGTTTGCGACCTGGCAGGCTGAAAATTAAGTATCTATTGTTTCATGTCCTACAAATAGCACCTAGACTTCCGCGATATACAAGTTGACACGTGAACTTGTGGACATTGTCTCTATATAAACTATGGAATGAGATTTTATACAGCATATGCAGATCCCTCATTCCATACCTAGGCAGTTTTTGGTTTGCGGCCTGGCGAGCCGACAATAGAGTCTTCATTGTTTTGTCTCCTACAAATAGCACCCAGACTTTCGCGATATACAAGTGGACAGGTGGACTCGGGTTGGTTGGTTGAACATTGCAGTTTTATTGTCCTGTAGCGATCCGATATGGATTTCATATCTAGCGAATTTTTTTTATCGGTTCTGTGGGTCTCGTGGGTCGAAAATTGGGCCTCTATTGTTCCACACTGTACAAACACTAGGCACATCTCCGCGATTTACAAATTGACAAATGGACCTGTGGGCTGCGTCGCTCAACATTGCATTTTTCATTGTTCCTTGTCCTCTGAATAGCCCTTAGAGTTTCACAATATACAAATTGACAGATGGACTTGAGGGCTGGCAGGTTCAAGTTTTCCATTGTTTACAGATACTAATACCTATCAAACATCTAACATATCTAAAAACATGATTTTCAATACTAAATTATTAATAATAATTTTTGCTATTGCAGAATTTAATTAAATGAGAAAGTTTGTAAAATCTGGTCGGGTGACTGATATAAAAGTTTTCCGACAAACAAGCAATACATAGCAAACATGTACTTTTAGAAAGTATGGACAAGAGATTTTATAGAGCATATGCAGATCCCTCGTTCAATACTTGGGCACTTTTTGGATCGCGGGTTCTCGGCCTGACGGGCTGAAATTTGAACCTCTTTTGTTTGGTGTCCTACAAATATCACCCAGACTTTCGCAATATACAAATTGACTAGTGGACTTGCGGATTCCACGTCTGGCGAGTTCAAGATTGCAATTGTTTATCAATGCTCATCCTATCTAACTTCAGCTAAAAATATTGTTTTCAGATACTAAAATATTAATATTAACTATTGTTATTGTAGAAGTGAATTACATTAAATTATTAAAGGATGTTAAATCGCTTATTTTTTTAAAAATGAAGGAAACAAAATATTTTTTTTGTAAACTTCTATCACCGCAAACACAAAAAGGCCCAATTTTAATTTTAAGGCCCTCTTGCTCATATGATAGCACAAATGCACTTTGCACAGTATATATTCGTTGATTTCAAATTATTCCAGGATAATAATTTTACCAAGTTCATCAAATAAGCAAAAATTGTGAAAACAACGATCAATTTGAATTTTAAGAGCCTCTTGTTGGTATGATAGGATAGTTGCACTTCGCACACTATATATTCGTTCATTTCAAATTATTTCACAACAATAATTTGACCAAGTTAATCGATCAAGGAAATTTTCCAAAACAAGTCACATAGTACATTTGCGTCACAGTGCCATAGAAATTATCAGGTGGATCTGCGTGCTAGCTGGCCAAAACAATTCAACTATATTGTTCTGTGTCCTCCAAAGAAGAGCTAGAGTTCCACAATATACAAATTGACAGACAACCCAGATAACCAAGAACCAACCATAGTTTAAACAACCCAGAAGAAAGTTCCCAGAAGATTCCATTGAGCATAACCCATCGACCTTTGCACCAAACAATTTGATATACAAAGAAAAGATGTTGATTCCTTTTCTCTTGAAACGAACATTCATCTGGATGTTGAACAAATATCACAAAGAGACATGAGGTATTTTTATTTCCTCCCAAAGTTTGATTTAATTTCTTTTTTTCCCTTCTTCAGCTGATATGCAAAATTGCATTGTCCTCATTTAAGGTGAATTTTCTCTGTATCTGAAGTTGTCACAACATATAGACACTGCTTTCCTTTTTGTGTAAATACGTTTCATACAAAAACTCTGCCAATTCAGGAAGCACATTTTGTAACATAGGTTTTCTAACCGAACACTACACAGTTGTTTTGCCCACGGTTTGGATAACACCATTGACGCAATGTCCATAAATATATGGACATTTTTCATCACATCGCAGACAATCAATCGTATCATCACTTATCAAAGTGGAAGTAGAAGCAACATAATGGCATTTTGCACATACAGGTTCAAAGGGGGTCGAGTACACATTGGCTACAACTAAAAGACCTTCAACCTAGCAACGTGAGCAAAGGGATTAATGCATTGAATAATATAATACACAACTGCATCCCCCCCTCCCCTGTAAAACAAAAAAGAAAAAGTAAATAGGTGCATAAATTTGTTGAAGTCTATTTCTATAAGCAAAGTGAGGATGATTTTGTGGATGTATACACACAAAAATTGTAAATCTAGCTAGTTTCTCCAGATCCTCTACTATATCTTCTCGCAACTATGTTACATACGTTGTCTGGGTTGTCCGAAAGATCCTTTCTCTAGCATCCTTCTTCTTTGTTATATTTTTGAACAACATAAGTGGAATCCTCCCTCTATGCAATTGTTGTTCCATTGACGAAAACAAATCTGAATACGTATCGTACAATTGTAGTTGCAACATGGAACAGTGCAATATTTGTGTAACTTATCCGACATATATGCAGACACGAAAGTTAATAACCAAACTGAATATTAAAAGTGGTACCATTTCCTTTTCATTGTCCGACTCTCCATCCTTTATACGGAGAATGTGTTGCAACCCAAATTTTATTTCCAGTGTCACAGCAGCCCCAATCATTCTGATTGGGTAAATATCAGTGCTCTGTGCAAGCTGCCTGATAGTTGAGTCCGCGAGGAAGCGATATTCTGAACAAATAGCAGGAATTTTTTTCAGAATACTTGTTTCGTTGAGCAAAATAATTCGATTGCAATCACCACAGTCATATACTATTTTGGGCAAGACATTAAAATTTGTAATGGATATCCCATTACGCGACAATATATTTTCTGCATGTTTCTAGACAGGTTGTGGAGGAATAGTGAATGTGACTGTCATCATAGCATCCTTGTCTGTCATATCAACATGCATAATGGATCTACTTTTGTTTTTCTTGTCCAAGTAGGTGGTATAGACAACCATTATGTCCCTGACGAACAGTTGTCTAGTTTGGGGGTTGTTCAAGCCCCTCTATTGACATTACTTTGGATGTCACAACTCTAGAGATGATGACATTTTTTGAATAGGAAAACTAAATTGAATGGAAGTGTGCTACAAGTACACAAATAGTATTGATGAAATATGGAGCCACAGTTTCTCAACCACACCTCTTGGTCTGTGGAACATGCAGCACATTCGATGTTTCGCTTGTACTTGTTGATACTTCTTGCGAGTTGGAAACCATGTATTACAAATGGAATCAACATATTTTCCATGCCATAGATGAATATATATCCCACGAAATTTGTTTAGTAAACATAGTAAGAGCGCAATGTATGCATCTTTACCTTTGGCCTTGTCGGTTTGTTGATGTCTGGGATGACTGAATGCTCATGGTCATCTCACTAATCCAAGTTTTTCTAATGCAAGCATGTGCAGATGAACATCAGGAGTAAACAAATATATGCATTGTATATTGTCCATCGAAAGGACCAAATAATCGTAAAATTGTATGCATATTAATTTTTTAACTGGAGAAATGTGTAACAGTAAACAGGGAGTGACCGCGGGTCACCATGGCCAATGTGTATATCGCGGACCCTCGGAAGCCAGGGGAGAAATCTTCAACCTACCAACCTGGTAGCCACAATTGACAAAGTGGGTAGCTATGGAATAAGGTAGAAGTAGGACCACATATGTCAGTCCGTTAGTCCGTCAACCGATGCACGAGGGAATTTTCGGAAACCACACTAAGCAAATGAATTAGAAAACAAAAGGGATAATAGAAAATGGAAAAAATAGAAATGGGGAGAATAGAAAGGCCCATTACTGTGAATTCATCATTTTCAAGTCTAATATTATATGCTCCTTCCCGATTTGTATATTTAATTTACCGACACACTTGGTATACCTTTTATAAGATTGTACCACAGAACCCTCTGTTGTTGCACAAAAGAATTAATCTCCCTGTCCAAGCAACCTGTTTTTTCCAAGGCAGCAACGTCGAAGATACAATCGACACGAAGGCAAGTTAGTATGAAAATAGACATCTAAAAGAAAAAGAAAAAGGTCTATTTACCCACCAAAGATTCCTTCGTCCTGTCCAGCGATTATGTTTCTTTAAATGCATCAATGCAACACAAACACAATGGACATAAACTAGCTTAGTATGCAGGAAGGAACGTATGTAACCAAGATAACTTACCATGTAGGAAGGCGTGCAACTAGTTTAACACATATACAGACCATAAATGAAATACAAAACAACGCAATATGAAACAACAGTACAAGCATGCACCTTTCTATATCCTCTTCAGCCGATGTAGTCAAGACTCCCTCGTTTTCTCCAGCTACTCTGTTTGTTTCAATGTGGGAACCCACAAAATTCAATGTACATCAATGGAAGCTGGTATTCACTAGAGAACAAGAAATATGTAGATACAACAAAACTGACTCAATGAACTGTTTACAAAGGCAGAAACATGAACCTTTTCTCTTCTCTATCCATGGGTGTAAACGTCTAGCTTTTTTTTCCCTAGCCAAAATATATTACAAGGCAAAAAATATCATGCAATTGCATGGCTGTGGATAAACGATTTCTGGTTTTTCCTGGCAATTCATCCAAATATGCCCTTTAACCATGTTCTTTATCCTCTACACAGACTGATGTGCCCATGTTACAAGTTCTCAGTTTTCCATGGCAAACTACCCAGACATGCTTCCAGACATGAAAATATAATCTTCAAGAATATTTGTTTCACATATCATATCTCAAGCACAACACAAATTGTATCATGTGCACACTAGTCTATGTAGAGGAGAAAGAACATGTCATGTCATATCCGCAAATCTGACCATACATGGTCTATAAATGTAGGTTTCATACATATGCATTATCCCAACAAAAAAACAACAGATATTGTAACTTCACATGTAATCCTCCAACAATTTTGCATGCAACTATTTTCTTTCATCGCAAGACTCGAGCACTAGAAAAATCTCACAGAAATACAGATAACGGCCTCTACAAAAATGGCAAATAAAAAAACTACAGATTGACTGGTGGGTGCAGGGGCTAAACACTGTAAAGCGCCCCCAAAAAACAATAACAATCCAAAAAAAAAAGAAAAAAAAAACCTACATACATGGCCTATAAATGTAGGTTGCATACATATGCTTTATCCCAACAAAAAAAAAGTGGATATTGTTACTTCACATGTAATCCTCCAACAATTTTGTATGCAACTATTTTCTTTTGTGGCAAAACTCGAGCACCAGAAAAATCTCATAGAAATATAGATAACGGCCTCTACAAAAATGGCAAATAACACAACTGCAGATCGACTGGTGGGTGCAAGGGATGAACTGTAACATCCCGCTCTAGTGCACTGAGTGAACTTATTCTTTGAGGACACTTGCTCGCAAGTGATCTGGATTATTATGATATTAAAACATTTGTCTTTGATTATGATGCGTCATGGGTAGACTAATGTTGTTTTACTACATTGACATAGACAGGTGCTATTGACTCGGTTTTACTAAGTGTGCAGGGTTTTGGACCTTGAGGATGCAGAGGCATCGATGGAACCCCTTGGAATATGGATTGAGTCAGGGAGTGTGCTATTGGGGTTTGATTGATTTACTGCGATATTAGTACATTTGATTAGATGATATGATGTGGATATGTTCTGACATGATTTGTTGATGATGCAGGTTGACGATAGCTTGCTGGCCAGACTCACATATGGAGTAAAGGGGCCACACATGACTACCAGAGAGGTTGAGGGAGAGGTGTGGAAAACAACCCTGCCACAGCCTATTATCACTTCCGTCGTGGCTCGAACTGTAGGTTAACGATTACCTAGTTCAAGAGGACCCATGATGCCGTAAGGGAAGACTGTGACAGTCGCTCACGATGATTCTAAGGGGCACACAATAAGGTGGGGGCCTTATTCCTTAGAAGCCCTTAGTCTCCCACAAGTTCACCTGGCGAAGTGTTGACTCTAGGGGTTATTGATATCTACCAATCAGTCAAGAGGCGAGTGGCACCCTTGGAGCACGTGGTGCATCCTGAAGGGCATGTTGCGCAAAAGAAACAAAGAGGTGAGTGTCACCCTTGGAGCATGTGGTGCGTCTTGAAGGGAACGTTGTGCAAACGAAACAAAAGAGGCGAGTGGCACCCTTGGAGCATGTAGTGCATCCTGAAGGGCACATTGCATTGATGATGATAAAGGAACTAACCTAGATGGCCCTAAGACAATTAACACATTGAGAATTTTTAGAAAACAAACTTCCCTAATTAAATGTCGCCCGGTCCATAATCTAAGTTCTCAGTCTAAAACTTCGCTAGGGGTAAAATTTTGCCTACCCTTAAGAAAATATCTATATAAAAATAAAATAATAAAAGTTAAAATAAAAACCACTTGAGTAATAATTTTGGTCTTCATAATTTTTGTTTGGGTAAAATGAAGAGGGTAAGAATTTAAATAAAATCGGTGAATATCAAATGTAAAGAAGAATTAATTATTTTAACTTTTGATAGTTTAAAAAGATACTAAATTATAATACAAGGAAAGAGGGGTTAAATTGCACACTATCTTTTCTAGCTAAAGTGAAAGGAGAAAGAGGGAATTATAAAAATTAGGAAACTAGGGATTGGAGGTAACATAAAAAGGTAAAGAGGGGAACTTATGGTAAAAAGCGGGAGGTCAACTTAGTAAAGAATCTACTTTTAAGAACCTTCTAAATTGAACTAAATTAGAAACTTCATAATAGGGAAAGCCTTTAAAACTTGTAAGGGAATCTAGGGACACCGAGTAAATTTAGGAATAACTCTAGGTGGGTGAGGGAAATAAGACAATTTAATAAATTAAAGAAAATAACTATTGGAGGAATGTGGGGGATGAATGACACTTGTACAAAGGAGAGTTTTTGAAGATTTTTATTTAAAACTTAAATTAAATGAGATTTAGGGAAAGAATGGAAGTTCTAAAACTCTATAAAAGAGAGGAAGGAGGAGGATGAAGGGGGGATCGGTTGTTAGCATAATGTTACGCTGCCGGATTAGTGACTTGACTGATTTACTTGTGGGAGTTGGGATTTCCCATCTCAGAGAGGAGTGGTAGCTCGGCCTTGCGAGGCAAGATGGGAGCTAGATGCACCATCTGGATAGTGTGTGGCCCCTTTGCGGCTCGGGGGGCTAAGGGGGAAGCAGATTACCCCTAGCGTTGGCTGGGAGGTACTGGTGTAGTCTCGACGGTCGGCAAGCAGGATCGAGACGAAGCGCAAGAAGGATTCAGATAGAGTGCAAGCAAGGGATAACGTCTTTGAGTTATTCGTCGTCGGTCACAGGTACGCAAGCGCGTTGATTTGTTTAAGAGTAAAAGAAAATTTTATTAAATTTTTGTATATGGTTCCTTTGATGACGAAAGTTGTGTTGAGTTTTGGATAGTGGTTTTACTTGTTATTTAGAATTCTAAGCCAACTTAGAGGTAGTAGTTTCATCCTTTAGTAAGAATATTTTGGATGAGTTTAAGTGGCGTGTAAGTTCTTTTTCTGAAGCGCCTCGCCGCTATCCATATTAGTTTAATGACCGCATGCCCTTTTCCTATAGCGCAACTTCTTGTACTTGTCAGTCAAGGCTCAAGATTCTTATTCCATCTCTACGTTTAGTTGTAAATCTTGATCTATATTTAATAGCCTTTTTGTAAAAGAGTTTACTGATTTCTTAGAGCGATGGCGTACAACGCTCTTAGATTTTTTTGTGTTGAAATTTAATTGATGGACCTTCACTGGTTACAGCCACTAATGACCTCCCTTTTTGTCGGTGTTCTAATCCCTGTTTCTACTCCTTACTTTAATCCTTTAACGTGATCTTCTTATGTTCACCATTTACCATTTTCATGCCCTTGCGAGATTGCCAACATTTGATCCCTTGCATTTATTTTTATTTTTTCAAAAAGAAATTTATAACCTGTTGTCATGGGAAGGGCGAGTCCTCCGTTTGACTTCTTTTGTCATGCCCTTTCACTGGTCGCCTAAGTCCTGAGATGACGAGAGTGAGAAACCTTAATCCTGGAAAATCTGGCTGCATCCTGTTGTGAATCCTGTGGTCAGTTCGTGTTTTATTTTATACACTATCCTTCCGTCCTTAGTTGGGCGAGTAGTGAGAAGTCAATGGGCCCATGGGCTCTTCCCTAGCTTGATGCCTTTAGGTGAAGATGAATCTATGAGCTCTGGTTCACCACCAAGTATCCTTGTAAAAGGATTTTTCCTTGTAGCCTGAGTTTTGAAGGAATTGATTTAGAGAGTGGGGAAGAAGATGCGAAACCTTTTTGGCTCACCAGAATTATAGATCATTGTTTATAAATTCTCTTGAGCCACCGAATGGTCAGTACAAAGGCTGATTTTGTTGCGCCATCTTCTTATTGGCAGAAATAAATTGAGGTTTGGGCTTCTATAGATGCATGGAATCTCTTCTCTCGCTCAGGCTTGTATGGGTGTTAGCGATGCCTTGAACTGGCGGTCGTTGCTTCTCGGTCCCTGAGTGTCGATTTTAATCCTGGCCCTCGACCACGCTTTAAGAGATTGTAACCCCTAGATCCAGTAGCACACCCTTACTGAATTGCGGGACGTCCGATGTGTTAGCGACATTTCTTGCCTCGGGCCTAAGAGTGTTCGGATCTACAAGTGATGTGAAAAACGCTCGAGCGCAACACACAAAAGAAGTCCTTTTCGGGCTTAAAATCAAGTGAGCGGGAATTTCATTCTTCAGTAGAAAGGATCCAGTGACAGAGTAGAACAGTGGTTGATGGGAAATCACAGATTAACTAAGTCATGCCAAGTATAGCACAAAAATGTTTTCAAGGGGCATCAATCGCGATCAGTTTAAGCGCAGCAGTTGTTTCTCAAACTCGGGGTTCGTGAGTTTGAAGGGTGGACCATGTCTTTTGGTTGCGTGAGATCGTGAGTCACGAAAAGTGCCCTAAAGAGGTCAACCTGCACTGACCATCGCGTCTTGGGACCTCATGAGGGGAGGATGCCAAAGTTTGAGGCTCCAACTCACGAAGCCACAAGTTGCGACAGGCGCTAGTACTTGGGCCCTGGCCGGCGGTTACATGTGAAGAGCGCTGACCAGGAAGGCACCCGGTTCGTATCGCTATCTCGGGGAGCCGAGGTTCTTCGACCCGCTGTTATCCGCAATTTTGGTCATTATGATAATGTTATGATGATGTCATGATGATGGAAAATCAAGCTCTTCCATAAGAATACTTTCCTGAGAAAAGTTGCACTTGTCTTCTTCCAGAAACTATGTTTTACAAGAAGTTCGCAGGCTGCCTATATAGCTGCCTATGAGAATCCTTAAATATCGCAGGCTGCATTAAGCTAGGGTGCGGATAATCTGCACTGTAATCATGGCCAGGGTGCGAACATGTTTTTAAAGAGGAAAAAGATGAAGTTCTCGAGCCTTCTAGAAGAAAATCTTCGAGAAGAATGAGTTGGCTAACGAATGGTTGTTCAAGTACTGGCATTCCAGATATCTTGGGATCATTTTCTATCCAGGTAACCAAATTATCTTCTCCTGTATATTGATGAGATAGCTCATGGAAAGGGTTAATTAGAAGCAAGCTAGCAAGAGATTGATTGAAGAATTGTTGAATGCCTGTATGAAGGATTGATGCTACAGCAGCAAGAGACTACAGCAAGGTCATCACAAGTGGTTGATTTTCTTTATGCATGAGCAAGTGTGTGTGTCAGAACTAGGAGCCATCGAAAGGAGACCTACGACATCAAGGCTCAGGTTGTAAGTTTCACTTTCAATTAATTCAATACAGTAATATGTCCCTTTCCCATAAAGATGATGTCACTTTATTACATGATTCCTTGATCACATGTATAGACTAGTTATTGAATATATTAATCTGTCTTTACTTCGATTGGTTTGTTCTATTTTGATCTGAACGGAGCAAGAGCATTGGAGCGAAGCTTGGAACAACAGAGACCTAGGAAAGCGTTTACAAGGTATGCTCATAATCCTTATCTCTTAGTTCACTCAATAGGTTAGATCTAGGGAAAGAGTAGTATTCTGTTCTGTTTTGTTCTAGATCCAGGTGGATCTAGGGAGATCGGTTCGTGTCCGCACTTACGGATTAATCCTGAAACAAAATTGGCGACTCTGCTGGGGACTTGTCCCTTTGTCTTTTTGGTTTTTTGAACTTTTTGTGGCCATTTCCTCTATTTCGATTATTTTCCTATTTTGTCAGTGTCTGAGTCCTCAGGATACCCTGAGGGACCTTATGGGTCTATAAGCCTGATTGATTTTTTCTTGCATTTTCAAAATTTTTAGTATCTTCAGGGATTCTCGCACTGTACCCATTGACAGCCTGCGAGAACCTTTAAGGTTCGCACTCTGCATATATATTCCAGTGCGAATTGTTCGCATTCTGCATTGAAGTGGCCTGCGAGAATACTGTATTCTCGCACTGTGTCCAAGGCTTGCCTGCGAGCAAGGTTTTGAAAATTTTTGAAATCAAGTTTTGACTTTGTCAATTGCTCAGAACAGTTGATTTGTGTCTTTTTGGCTTACTGATTCATTGACTTATACACCTCTTGCCTTAATTTGCTTGTCGGAAGAGATTTAGGGTTTCTAGGTCTTTTTGCTTTTGGTAACTTGACTGTCTTTTCTTGGCTCTGTTTGGCATTTTCTTTCTCTCTGATTTCTGGAGTTGGATGTGTCTGTGTGGCTGAGAACCAGTGATTGGTAGAGGGTTAAGTGCTTTTGGTTTTCTCTTTTGCTTGGTAGTTCGAAAGAACATTTTTCATTTTTTTTGGAAAGACTCATTGGTTTGGTTTTTGTTTTTACTTTCATTGAAAGAAGTGGTTGGGTTGTTATTGTCGATTCTTTATGATTTGATTTTCTTTTCTCATTAATCAGAGTTCTTCTTGGAAAGTGAATAATATGTTTTCTTTCAAGTTCTTGTTTTTGTCATTTTGAAAACATTGAAAATCAAATTTTAGAGCTTACTGAAGTATTGAAAAAGACATTTAGAGATTGTTATTTGATACATGATTGCTTGCATTGACATATGAAAAGAAATTGAGCATTGCATTTGCATTGTAGTATTGAGATTGATTCAGAAAATTCTCTCTCTCTCCCATAGCTAGGATTCATGGAATGAAAAAGATTATATTTCATCCTTGTCCTTGCATTACTTGGGTCAGAGTCACATATCATGAGTTTCACTTTCGTTGCCTTTGATTAATCAACAACCTTTAAGAATATTGCGTAATCTTAAAATCAATCTAGTAACTTTTTCTAGGGCTCTTTACACCAACATATTAGCTAGGCTAGTGCTTTGGAGTAGGAAGAGAGACACACTCTCCAATAGCTAAAAAACAAACAATAGTATCTTGAGTTAGGGAGTGTAAAATCCATTGGGAGCATATTGTCCTGGGACACCCTTCTAACACAAGGGTTAAGCACTAGGTCGCATTGGTGTTGGTAGAGTTACTAACCCTGCTTTGTTGACATCAGTGTAGAGATTGCACGTATTACGGGGATCACTCCGAGGTATACCCACAATTATGAGTGGAATCCTTTGAGTTGGTTTCAGGCTTGATACCCTGCCCTTGTGTGTGGATCGGACTGATGACTATTCCCCCAGGCTATACTGTTGTGTGTGGTGACCTTAGTGGCCTATCTCTCTAGGTTCTTACCCAAGGTGACTGTGGAGGGGAAAGTCTTCACGGTACCTGGAATCGACGTTGATCAAACTCACTTGGGCTCCTTGGAGGGTATACCCTCGATTATGTGTGGGAGCTTGCACCAGGGCGTAAGTCTGTTAAGCAGGTCGTCAACGTAAATTTTCCACCTTAGCCCCGCCCCTTCTCGTCTCGTTGTTGCGACGTTGGATTTCATCACCAACTAG
>JASDQU010101116.1:0-29613 GCA_032191745.1 Picea mariana
ATGAATTTTCCTTCTATCATTGGCATAAAAAGATCATTTATTGATCAATGAACTGAACCTTTAACTGAGCATAACAAACAAGGATTTACACCTTTTATGGTCTGTGCTTTCTTCAAAGGTAAGGCAGGTACCAGGTATGTGTTTCTTAACTGTTTCTCCTAAAGTTCAGATCTGATTTGTTTACTGTTTGAGCACAGCCATATAGAAGAAGCCTTGTATTATTGTTTTTGTTTCAGAACTAAGATTTATAGATCTGCTGTTGTTTTTAGAGGAGTTATTTATCATTGTTTCAGATCTGAGTTTTAGCATATGATCTGAGTTCTCTTTTGCTTCTATTGCTGTCTGGAATTTAGATCTACAGTTGCATCTATAGAACTGTTATCACTGTCTATGATCTGAACCTTGTTTATCATTTTAGCTACTTGCTTTCTGTTCTTAGGTACTACTATTAAGATCTGATATACTGTTGCCTCTATATACCATAGATCAGTTCTTCTATATGCTGCTATCTTTGACTATGTTCTAGATCTAAGTTGTTTTGGCTTTAAATAATTAAAAGAGACTGCTGTTTTCAACTTTACCCTAAAATCTAACACTTTTCTTTGAAACTCGGCTAGAAACTCAGAATTAAAGATGTGTCTATAATTGGGTGAGAGCTTATACATTACTTGAATGTGCTCAGGTCTGAATGAGCCGATGATAGCTCCTTGCTCATTCATAATGCTTCTTGTCAGGATATCTACTTTATCCAGAGCCCAACCGATCATATCTGTATATGACACCAACCTCGGACGTGCATCAACCTTATGAAGCTCGGACTCAGCAATGTCTCGAAGATGATTTTCTGAATCAGAGTCTGCATATTTAAGTTCATCCTCTAGTTTTTCGGAAATTCCAGTCCACGATTTGACAGAGTGTACTCCGGATGCACCTTTCGGTTGGTCTTCGTTTTTCTTCGGCGCTTTTTTGGGTGCCATAGCTCTGTGTTTAACCTGAAAGCCTGTAACAAAGAGTGGATGAAAAAACTTAGCTTTAAAATGAAAATATAGACGTTTCAAACGTTTACTTCGAATATATCATAAAAATATTGAGATTTGTACCTCTATTACGAAGTTAAATCTCTTAATGCAAAAGATATTTTCGAAGATATGCATTTAATGTCTGTACCTAGGCTTTCTCGGTGTTTTCAAATATAATAGAAACTTACTTAATCGGACAATGACGCATTAATGAACATTAAAAGAAAGATTAACTTGAAAACCTGTTTAGAAAGATGATTTATTAATGTTAATTATGAGTTAAGTCCGAAAACATGACTTTTCGGGGTTTCGACACTCTTGATGTCGAAAAATATGTTATCGAAGAATCCCGATTGCCGAAATCGCGATGTATTATTTTAATTTAAAACGTTTTTAATATGTTAATTGATCGAGATTAGACCTTTTCGAGATTTCATTAATCAAAAAATCGGGAATCGGGATTTCGAGAAATCTGATGACATGAGTTCATGTTCTCATGGAATCGCGAATCCCGAAATCGCGAAATGGCGATGACCTGTTTCTTTAAAACACGATTTAACTTATCTTAATCAACTCAATAATCAAGATTAAGGCATAGTTTATTTCGAAAGTGAATTATGAGTTGGGATTTCGATGATCGGGATTTCGGGAAATCTGATGACAAGAAACACGCTTCTCATAGAACCGCGAATCCCGAAATCGCGATGTAATTATTTAACTCTTAATCTTTCTTAGCAACGATTAGATTAATTCAAAACTTTACTTAAGGATGCAATGTATCGCGAAATCGGGAAATCGGGAAACATGATGACAAGATTATATGATCTTATAAAACCGCGAATCCCGATATCACGACGTGATTAACTTAACCTTTAAACCCTTTTAATTGAGAATTAAGTAATTTATATTTTAATTAAGTCTTAAAGAATCGGGAAATTGGGGATCGGGGTTTCACAATTTGATTTGCATTAAAATTTGTTCACGTCAAACCTCGAATCCCGATCTCTTTAACATTTGATTGAAAAACTCACAAATTATAAAATTATACTCCTTTTAAATAATTTTTTGAAAAGTGTTGGAAAATTTATATATTTGTAAACCTTTATCCGTTCTTTATTCAATAGTAAATAAAAAGGTATCGCAAATTTCGGAAATGATGAAATTTTTCTTTGAGGAAAGCTGAAACCTTAAAAATAAAAATCTCGACTTTAGGAATGAAAAATTTAAGCTTTGTTTCAACAGAACTGATGAGAGGCATAATTTTCACCACAAGCTCCACAAAGTGCATTGTTGTGCTAATCGGCTCCCTCTAATATATTGCCCTCATATTTAGGTGGTGTAAACTTTAATTCCTTTGTTTTATATTCAAATGTTCATTGCTTTACACCATACTTGTTATTGCTGCTACTGTTATTGGTTACACTAGATGTTTCTTTTGATTTCTTTTCTGATAGCTCCAGTAACAAATTCACAAGTAGTTGGAAGATCATTGATCACATTGAAGAGTCATTCCTATCATTCTTGTCCAACCCAAGTCTTGTACCAGAGTAGAATGAACCAACAAGAAGCCATGCATCACTATGAATGGTAACTAAAGATAGCCAATCTCTTCCGTTGTAATACATCCTTTGCAAAGTTAATTCCAGAGAAAATGAATACGTCAATCCAGGTAAAGTACGATAAACCAATGTTACATTTATCATTATCGGTAATTTATCGTCGGGGTTCCAAAATTGAAATTATTGGCAATATCAGGGAAAATATCGAGAAACTTGAAATTTACAAAAATAATCGTTTTTTTTTCCAATTTTTTAAACTTATAGAGAAACATGAACATCAAACAAACACATTGTTACATAAATATGAAAGAAAAACTTATATATAAGATGTCAAATGGTACATCAAACATCGATACTTAAATATGATATTTGTCTTGAGTCATAAGTCCTAACAGGATAATACAAAATCACATGCTAACAAAAATAATTGATCTTATGAGATGAATCATGGCAATGAAAATAACGAATTTCCCCTTATTTGCTTGATGGAAAATAGTCACAGTGTCCTCAAAGCTCAAACCAATGTTTTAAAACTTGTACTTAGACTCGGATTGAATCGGACGGATCTGATTTCAATGACTTGGTTTACTAAAAAATACATAAAATATTTAAACTTTAATGAAAAAATCATATTTTAAAGATTCCAAACCATGATTCCGAAAAATTATTGAAATTTCAAAAGAAAGCATTATGAATAAATGAGCAAGATCATTTAAATGACAAACATAAATGAAACATAAATGACAAGCAATGCTCCACCATCGCTTATATTGGGATACTCATCATTTGGATCCTTTGCCTCTTGTCTAACCTTTGCCTCTACCTTGATCCTCTAGGGACATCAGTCAACACCACCCATTGTCTAATCCAAGACTTATAATATGGTAGAAAAAGCTTAACATGCTTAATCAATGATTTAGGTTTGAGTGAAGGGTACATTTTTGCTAAGGCCATGACAGAAGAGTTCAACAATCAATACCACCAACATCAAGGTACATAAAGGGCTTGCTGTTCCTGATTAAATGTCAATCTCATACCCTCATACGTGATAGAATCCAATGAAAATGTTGCTCCTACAAATCCTGAAACACTGAAAACTCTTAAGTCTGTTGAACTTTGAAAGGGATATGAAATTCTACTTTCTCCATATGAAGTCCAACGATGTTGGAATCACTCTCAAACATCTTGAAACAATTAATGGTAATGTTAAAAAATTTAAGTTGTCATTTCCTTTGTCTCTCCTTGTTATCCTTTTACTTTAAGAATTTAACATTACCATTAGTTGCCACCATATTTGGTCAAATTATGTGAGGAAAAACTTACTTTTGCAAAATGAGGGTTAAAAGACCAAGAGTATTTCCAATTTATCGCGATAATTACCTAATTTATCGCGATAAATTCAAATTATCAAAATTATCGCGATTATTTTAGGCGATATTATCGCCGAGGTTGGTTTTGGCGATATTATCACGATAATTTCGATAATATTGCGATAAATGTAACTGTGAGAAACATATGGAACAAATTAGTGATTAAATGTGGTTGATTTTGTGATTAAATTAATTGCAGTTGGTGTTGAGATGCTTGATTTCTTGGTTTTCCTTGATTGGAAGAATTGAATATTAAAGTAAATTCAACACTACACAATGATAGGTGACTTTATCCATCTTCAAGTTAGTTAGTTAATTAATGTCTAATGGAAATGCACCATTGACTTGGTTGGTAGAGAAAATGTGTGCCCTTTGTTGGTTGACCCCTCCCTTTGTTCCATTGGTATCTTCAACTTGTCTTTCATCTCCAACCAATTACACTATTGATGGAGGTTGTGATGATGGAAGTTGAAACTGAATCTTGGAGGAGACCTTGACTTGGACGGGGTGTCTGACAATTTAAATTCATTTAAATCCAACCTTCTTTTTCCTTTACTAACTCATTGTGAACAAAACCTTTAATAAAGAATTGCATAGAAATAACATTTTGTTAAGGCAATTTGTCAAACATTTCACATGCTATCTCCATAATTGACATACCCAACAATCACAACATTCCTTAAACAGATTTCTTACTGACATTCATCAAACAATTGGTTTGCAAAGTCCAAACATCTTCTGATTAAATGAGTTTGGGATTGAGTTGCTTGAACTCCATAGTGGATACACGATCCCCAAAATATTCAATAATATGATTCAATCATGCATATATCTATCCCAATTAATTTGGGATTATATCACGTGACAACCATGTGGGTACACGATCCCCAAAATATTCAATATCATGATTTAATCATGCATATATCTATCCTAGTTAATTTGGGATTATATCACGTGACAACCATTAAATTAATTACTACGGAGTATATTGGGAAAATAATACTTATCTTACCATCAGAGCTTCCTTATTTCTTGTTTTTCCTTCTAATATACGACATTGTAGCTCTTGGAATGAGCTTCTTAATGTATGACTTTTAGGATAGATTCATTATTGTTCTTCGCAACAACGTATACCATTCTTGAGACCACATAATTACATTGTAAGGCATTTCCCTCCTCTGAGCGCTATGTTTGATCGGAATAGGTAAGTCATCCTCGACTGTCCAATTTTGTTAGATGACCATTATAGCACTTTTGTGTTGAATTATTGTAACTTCGAAGAATATTCTACTTATATTTGAGTCATCATTTTATAAATCAAATTTGCTTTTGTGGATTGATCAAGTCAGGTCTTGTATAAGATCAAATCCCCTTTTGTGGATTGGTCAACATGTATTTGTATGGTGGTATTTGTAAAGTCGGCCCCTAGTAATTGTAAAGTGGTTTTAGCCACTTCTAGGAGAAGTCAGCTCCACCAAGTGAAGAGTCACAACTCTACCGGCATCTCACAACTTGTATTTATATGTGAGGATGGTGTCTCATTTGAATACACTCACTCACTCATCTAGTGTGCATATCTTGAAGACAATTGCAGTTGCAGGAAGAAGTCTAATGAAGGAGAAGAGAGGTGCATGCTTGGTCTTGGTCTGTCTTTGGTGTTTTGGCCTTAGTCTTGGCATTGTATTGGCAATCTATTATTGAGGAAGTTTTGCTGGGTTTTCTTCCCTATCAGGGTTTCCCAGGATAAAATGCTGTGTACCTTGTGATTGTGTTTCTTTCAGTGATCCTCCTTATATTGTTGTTTTGCAAATGCATTGAATGCTCATGAAATTTGGAAATAACCTAATAACAATAGTAAAAACTTAACATGGTATTAGAGCTAGACTAAATAGAGCATCTTTCACTAGGTATGTAGATGTTTCTGTTGTCGTTCAAGGAAATTAGGGCTTTTTACTGAAGACGGATTTTTGACCAAAGACCACCTTGGGAAGTGCATCTTGCCCTAGCACATCTTTTGGTAGCTTGAGCGAACCTTTTCAACGGTTGGATTCTTTGAAAAGTCAAACCCTAGTTTTTACTAGTACCAGAAAACCAGGAAACCAGAACCAGAAGCACCAGTCCAGAATTGCGCAGGTCAAGTTTCAGGGGGTAAAACTTGGAATTTTCAGAAACGTTCTGTTCCAGCAAACTCACCTCAATCCAACACATCTCCTAGTAAGTTCAGTGTCACTTTTTGAGCACTTTCATTTTCTGGTCATTTTCTTAGCTCCAAGTCAAGATGTTTGCAAGCACCAAGCTTGTTGACATGTTAGAAGGTGTGGAAAATTTTCGTTCTTGGAAGTACAAAATTGGACTCATTCTTGAAGAGAATGTCCTTGCAAAATTCATAAAAGAAAATGTACTGGAGCTTGAAGAAGATGAAGCGAAAAATAAGTACACGAAGGATATGATTAGGGCTAAAAGAATAATTCGAGATTCTATTAAAGACCACTTGATCCCTCAAGTGTCTTCTAAGAAAACTCCAAAAGATATGTTTGGTGCCCTAACCAAAATGTATGAAGGAAGGAACATCAACTGGAAGATGAACTTGAGAACCCAACTCAAGAATACAAGCAAAAAGGGTTTCTCAATTCAAGGAACAATTAGAGGCAATTTGAGACAAGTTAGATGAAGATGAACTCGTGATGAGAACTCTTAATGGTCTCACAAGACCTTGGGATGCCTTCATGCAAACTATTTGTGCAAGAAAAGAGAAACTCCAATTTGACAGTTTATGGGAAGAATGTGTTCAAGAAGAAGCAAGAGTGGCTAACCGAGAAGCCGTTCTATTAAGAGATGAAGATTAATCCCCAGCTGCTCATGCTAAGGGTGGAAAGGGAAAGTCTAATTTTCAAAAGGAGACTCACTTTCATAAAATGTCTCACTCTCCAAAGAGATTCCAGAAATATCATAAAGGTCAAAGAAGGAAAAAAGATTTCTCCTCCTACCAGTGTTATCATTGCGATAAGATGGGACACATTGCTAAGAATTGTCCTGCCAAAAGGGAACAATACAAAAGGAGAAATAACAAAAGACATGATGCCCATGCAACTGAAGATGATGAGCCACCCAAGAAGTTAGCTAAAGAAGAGATCGAAGAATATGTTTTGTTTTCCGCTCTCTCAGGATCCATGTCACCTGGAAAGGATACTTGTCTCATAGATAGTGGTGCCTCTAAACACATGACAGGTCAGAGAAACACTCTCTCCAGTCTTGTAGAGAAAATCTCCTCCCAGAAAGTTTCACTTGGAGATGATTATCAGTACCCAATCAAAGGATTGGGAGAAGCCACCTACAAATTTGATTCAGGAACTCCGATGAGAATGAAGGATGTACTTTATGTACCAGGTTTGAAAAAGAACTTACTTTCTATTTCTGCTCTAGATAAGAAAGTTTTCAGGGTTGCATTCATAGATGGTAAAGTTCTTATGTGGTCTAAAGGAAAAACTATAGAAGATGCAGTTGTTATAGGAATAGAAGAAGGTGGCTTGTACAAGTTAAAGGGTCACTCAGATGTAGCCTTGACTCATTCTACTGAAATTCCTTGTGAACTTTGGCATAGAAGGCTAGCTCACATTAACTACAAAGCCTTACCATATGTTAGCAAGGTAATTACAGGTTTACCGGAACTAAAGGTTGATCATGAAGGTGTATGCAAGGGATGTGCACAAGGAAAGAACACAAAGAATCCTTTTCCAAAGAGCGACAGTAAAGCAGAAGGAATTTTGGAACTTGTCCACTCAGATCTATGTGGTCCAATGCCATCAACCTCTCTAAGCAGGTATGTATACTATGTATCATTTATTGATGATTACTCTCGTAAAACTTGGGTTTATTTCTTGAAGTCAAAAGATGAAGTACTTGGAAAGTTCAAGGAATTCAAAGCCTTGGTAGAAAACCGCTCCGAAAGGAAAATCAAGAAACTCAGGTCAGACAATGGAGGAGAGTACACTTCAAATGAATTTGGAAGCTTTTGTAGAGATGTCGGGATTAAGAGGGAGCTTACCACTCCCTATAATCCTCAACAAAATGGTGTAGCAGAAAGAAAGAATAGGATGATTATGGAAGCTGTAAAGACTATGATTCATGATCAAGATCTTCCAATGCACTTATGGGCTGAAGCAACAAGAACAACAGTGTATGTCCAAAACAAATTATTCAAAACCCTTGAAGAAATGTTCACCGGAAAGAAGCTAGAAGTAAGCCATCTCAAAATATTTGGTTGTCTAGTGTTTGTACACATTCCGAAAGAAAAGAGAACTAAGTTTGATCTTTCAGGAAAGAATGAAATATTTGTTGGATACTGTGAGGTCTCTGAGGCCTTCAGAATCTGCATACCAAGTTACCATCATATTGAGATCAGTAGAGACGTAACATTTGATGAAGATGCTACATTGAAGAGATCAAGGAAATGCCAGTTAGAAGAAGTGTATGAAGAAAAGAACCTGTAGCTCCCAGAGTTGCAGAACCCATGAAGGAAGTTGCAGTTACCCCTGATGATGAGATCCAGAAGATCATGATATGATAGAATCTCAAGAACCTCCCCGTATGAGGATCTTTGACAAGAGAAAGCCAACTTGGGCTAAGGACTTATTTAAGATGCAGAGAAGTATGGTGCCCCAGAAGGAACCATGAGACAAAGCAAGAAGCCTAAGCCATTCTCTAGCTATGTGGTCTTGATGTGTGATTTCGTAGATAAGGAACCTACTTGCGTTGAAGAAGCCGTTTAGAAGAAAGAATGGATGAATGCCATGACAGAAGAATACCAGTCCATTATAAAGAATGATGTGTGGGAAGTAGTTTCCAAGTCAAAGAACAAAGATGTGGTATCTTCCAAGTGGATATACAAAATAAAACATGCAGCAGATGAAAGTATTGAAAAATTTAATGCAAGATTTGTGGCTCGTGGATTTTCTCAAAAGGAAGGTATTGATTATGAAGAAACATTTGCTCCTGTAGCAAGATACACTTCTATCAGAACCATCGTAGCTCTTGCAGCCAAAATGAAGTGGAAGTTGCACCAGATGGATGTGAAAACAACTTTCTTAAATGGTGTTATTGAAGAAGAAGTGTACATAGAACAACCACAAGGGTTTGAAGTTGAAAATAGAAAAACTCATCGTTGAAGAGAGCTCTGTACGGGTTGAAGCAAGCTCCGAGAGCTTGGTATGGCAAAATTGACAGTTTCTTGACGAGCTTGGGCTTTATCAAGAGTAAAGATGATTCTAATATTTACTTCAAGGTTATGAATGATGATCCAGTTGTATTGCTACTATATGTGGATGATTTGTTTTTGACAGGAGAAGAAAAGCTCATCAAAAATTGCAAAAAGAAGCTCGCTGCAGAATTTGAGATGAAAGACCTAGGCCTGATGCATTATTTCTTAGGTCTTGAAGTTTGATAGAGCCCAGAGAAGATCTTCCTTAACCAAGGGAAGTATGTAGTTGAAATACTGAAGAAGTTTGACATGTTGGAATGTAAAGCCATGGCCACACCCTTGGAGACAAATTTGAAGCTCCTGGTTGATACTTCGTCAGAGTTAGTTGATGCTACTCTATACAGACAAGTTATTGGCTCGTTGATGTATTTGACGAATACCAGGCCAGATATATGCTTTGCTGTGAACACCTTGAGTCAGTATCTGGTGGAGCCCAGACGTGTTCACCTTGTAGCTGCAAAGCATGTGATGAAATAACTTAAGGGTACGTTGGATTATGGTCTCTGTTATACTTGAGATCATGACTTAAGACTGTATGGTTATATTGATTCAGATTGGGTTGGAAGTGCTTCAGACAAAAATGGCACTTCAGGATGTTGTTTCAGTTTGGCGTCTGCCATGACTTAATGGCAAAGCAGGAAGCAGTCCAGTATTGCTCTTAGCATGAGCTCGTGTGAAATGTAATGATGTTTATAGGCTGGTGAGCCAAGTAATTATAAGTTGGTAGGCTTATGTGTTCATTAGGCCAGAGAGCCTAGATGCTAAGGTTAGTGGGCTTGATTTTGTATATGTAATTATGCAGATTATTAATAAATACATCGCTGCGTTTAGACCAACCACGAAGAAAGAGTTATGCGGGACTAAGATCCACGAGGAAGGGAAAGGGAAGGGGGCTGAGAGGCTAGGAAAGAGGGGCTAAGCTTGAGGGCTTAACCCAAGGGAATATTATAATGTATTTCCTGAAAATACTGAAGTTCAGAAATAAACCAAGTTATCCTAAGTTCTTTTGGAGGGAGGAACAGACTCCAAGTAGAGAGGAACGAACTCTTGGAGAGCCAAGTGTCAACCAGGACACATGCAGATTTATGTGGGAATTTCCACCATTGTGGGGGTCGCTCTCACCATTCTGGCTCTCTCCCGATTCTGCAGTCTGACCATTCTCACCATTCTAACCATTCTGACCAGTGGGGACATATTTCTGGAGGAGTTCACTCAAGATCTTTTTGCCATTCCTTCCACTCACACACGCAGCAAGCAGGCAAGCAGTAAAACTTGAAATGCTATTGTTGAACCCTCGACCATCTTGAACCGCTGCAACGAGCCCGAACTGATATCCTTGCTGAACCTGTACCCTGCGGGTTGCCTGTGCTTCGTTCGACCATTACCGTGCCCCTCATTCAGTTTCTTTTGTTGCCATCACCCTTGCCCATGTGTTGAGGAGCTGGATTGAAGAAGGGGGTTGTTAGGCCCGTGGATTGAAGAAGAAGGTTGTCAGGCCTGCGAGCAGCTCTGTCCAGGTGAGAGAGTCTGCTGGGGAAGTGATATCTCTTGAAGGGAATCCAACAACAGCTACAGAGCTTTGAGAATTCTTGAATCGGCCTGTTGCTGAAGCCCTCAAAGGGAAGTGGAGCAACCGATGGATTGTGGAACACTGAAGGTGCATATTCCCGGGGTGGGTCATGCATGTGGGGAATGAGAGTCTGTGAGCAGCGGGTGTAAGTAGGCTCCTTGGAGAGAATCCTTCCTGTTGCATTGCGCAACTTCCCGTAGTCTCAGCCTAGCCTAGGATTCCTTTTCCCTGGGTGGAGTTAGTCCCAATGCGGGGGTGACCCACTGCTAAGAGTGATGAGCATAGTGGTCTAAGGATGGGAGGTTCGTGGAAGGTCTGCACGCAGTCGGTGCACTGCAATTAAGAGATAAGTATCATTTTTGTGCTTAATGGTTAATGATGTATTTTAGTGCATGTCTGTGATTTTTATAATAATATCATGTGTTTCGCTGCATGTATGCTTTCATGTTATCTCTATTATTTTTGTTAATTTTATATGTGATTTATTTCCGCAAAGAGCTCTGTCTTCCATAGCCTAACAGGTCTATGTCTGGGCATGGACAATTTTAAATATCTATAACAGAGCTTGAGACCGTGTGTGTTTGAGGTATCGTGGTCCGACCTGTGGGTGGTCGGGGACGTTACCAATTGGTATCAAAGCAGTTTGGCTTTGATTAGGTGGCGGTTTCCCCGGCATGGGTGGTCGGGGGACGCTACATCCGGTACCACTACATTCGTGACATGGTGCAGAAGGGAGCTATAAAGCTCCAATATGTTGGCAGAGATGTGCAGGTTGCAGATGTGTTGACTATGCCTCTGTCTTGTGTGAAGTTTGAGTACTTTCGAGAGAAGCTTGGTGTTGTCCGAAAGGACCTCCCTCGAAAGGGGGGGTGATGCCGATGATACTATGGTATCCTGACCAACAACGGGTAGCTCAGTTAGGATTTTATACCCTTGGGCAGATCTCGATGGGTTCGGTAAGGACGGCCTGTTAGAGTACCTGTGCATGTATATGCCAGTTGTGGTTAGTAGTGGTAGTTTGTTAGGATTTTATATCCTAGGGAATCTTATGATTCCTGGGCAGATCCCAAAGGTTTGGTAAGGATGGTTTGTCAGAGTACCACACATGTTGTTGATGCACCTGCCTCATTCTGTTGGCACATATAAATGCTGATGTTACAGTTATATGGATGTTGAAAAAACTTTCGATTATTTATAGATGTGCCAATCAGTGTTCCAGATGTTGATGATGATGCTGCCCTCTCCTTCTATTGATGATGTTGTATTGAGTCATGTCAGTAGAACACCCTTCTCATTAAGGGGGAATGTTGAATTATTGTAACTTCGAAGAATATTCTACTTATGTTTGACTCATTATTTTATAGATCAAATCCCCTTTTGTGGATTGATCAAGTCGGGTCTTGTATAAGATCAAATCCCCTTTTGTGGATTGCTCAACATGTATTTTTATGGTGGTATTTGTAAAGTCGGCCCCTAGTAATTGTAAAGTGGTTTTAGCCACTTCTAGGAGAAGTCGGCTCCACCAAGTGAAGAGTCACAACCCTAGCGCCACCTCAAAACTTGTATTTATATGTGAGGATGGTGTCTCATTTGAATACTCACTCACTCATCTAGTGTGCATGTCTTGAAGACAGTTGCAGCTGCAGGAAGAAGTCTAACGAAGGAGAAGAGAGGTGCATGCTTGGTCTTGGTCTGTCTTTGGTGTTTTGGTCTTAGTCTTGGCATTCTACTGGCAATCTATTATTGAGGAAGTTTTGCTGGGTTTTCTTACCCATGAGGGTTTCCCAGGATAAAATGTTGTGTACCTTGTGATTGTGTTTCTTTCAGAGATCCTCCTTATACTGTTGTTTTGGAAATGCGTTGAATGCTCATGAAATTTGGAAATAACCTAATAACTGTTGATTTTTCAATAGGTAAGGTTAAGCATGAAGTTCTTCCATTTTTAGGATATAACTTAAACCATAACCTATTATGTTGCAGCAACCAAGATCACAAGAAGAATCACCATGCACAAGAACACAAGAAGTATCCTGGGAAACCCTTCTCTTCTCAACAAGGTAAGAAAACACAGCCAAATCTTTTGCTATACTCTTCAAGAGAAATACCTTCACGACCAAGAATACCTAGCACAAAGGAGGGTGCTAACCCTAGAAGACTAGCACCCAAGAGAGGTGCGCACTTTTCCCAAGAAGATGTACTTGCTGAAATTTCCAAACTCCCACAAAAGATATGATTCCTCAATGGGGAATTTACCTTTACTTATATTAGACTTAACTTGTCAATATAAGTGTATATTGGCACAACAAGGCCGATATCTCTATCTTATAATATAATTAATATTAACCAGATTAATTATCTTTTACATTAATTATCAATTACATTAAGGTGGGGCCGACCTGTACCATTTACATTACAATTAGGGTTACAGGCAGGTCTGAGTTTTGAACAATATAGCAAGGGATCTTTGTGAAAAATCCAGGTCCTATCAACTTGCCTTCTTGTTTTGTCTTTGACCAAAGAAAGGCTCTAAGTTTCAACTGTAAGTTAATTTATTTTCTGTTGTTTTATAATAGCCAATAGTCCAAAAGTATTTTGTTGATTTGTTACGATTATGTTCTCGATTTTGGGTGCTCTAGCATGTCGTTTTTGTCACCAGAAATTAGTACATGCATCTCAAAATAAACATAACACACCTAAACATTGTTTACTGCTGAATATAAACAGATCTAAGAAACCAAATCATGCATTTGTAGACACGGGTATTTTTGGTCAACATGACCCTAGATAAAACCCCCCCGGGAAAAACCAGTTTGGAATATGGATGTATATATGAGGAAAGCAGAAGAAGGGTTACAGTAAACACAATATATGAAAGAACTTGATACAATAGAAACTCCAACTAAGTTGATATACAAGCTCGAAATTGACATATGCGCCCCTCATGCAAATTGCTAGAACCACTGAATCTGCTCCAACTGCCAACTGTGACCTCAGATCTGGAAACCCCTCCAAAGCAATGAAGCTATGTTGAATGGAAACCCTCTGCAACTGATCTCACTGCAACCTGATGGCTAGAAGTCTCTGAACTGTTGATGCGCCCCAATCTGGCAATGCGCCCTCCTCAACAGCAAAACCTCTCCAGTAAATAAGTTATGGCATACAAAGCAAGCCTCCCTCCATGAAAGCAAGCGCCCTAGCTCAACTCTCCTCACAAAACTGACCTCATCTCTATCCAAGAAGAACTCCTCTCACAATGAGCAAATCAACAATGAAGAATGCGCCCTCCTTCACCCTTTGCGCCCCTCTTTGACTAGCAAAAGGAAACCTAAAACATGAAGGGTTGAGATCATCTCATCTCCCATCTAACCGTTAAACATTTAAGTCACAAACCCACTTTGGGTTAAGTTTCCTAAGTCAACTTTATGTCTCTAATTCACCCCTATGTGAATTAATAGTCATTTTAGGCCAAGATGACTAAATTTCACTTTATCCATAGTCAAAGTGAAATTAGACAAAAGTACAAGGTACACAACGTAATGTCCTTCCCTCATGTGCTAAGGAGGTCATAAGCACATGGGGAACACCTCCCAAGGTACAAAACTCAACAATCTCATACACCCACTAGTGCTTAGCCACTAGGGGCTCATCCATATGTCCATATATCTGGCTCACTGCATTACACAAAAGAACCACTTCTAACTAGTGCTCAACCACTAGGATCACGTTCACCTGTGCTAGTCCATAACCACGTCCACTCAACAGATCTTCTTTCCCACTGCATTACACAAGAGAGTCATCTGGAGTTTCATCATCAACTCTTTGCTCAGAGGAGGCTAATACATCATCTTCATTTCTGTCTCTTTCAGAAAGGTTCTCTATCAAGGCTTTGTATTCCTTGAACTTATTGAACACTTCATCTTTAGTCTTCAAGAAATATATCCAGGTTTTACGAGAGAAATCATCAATGAATGATACATAGTATACATAACCGCTAATGGAGGATGATGGCATTGGGCCACACACATCTGAATGGATGAGTTCTAGGACTCCTTCTGTCTTTCTGTCCCGCTTCGGAAAAGGGTTCTTGATATTCTTCCCTTGTGCACATCCATTGCATACGCCTTTATGGTCACCTTTGAGTTCTGGTAAACCTGTGGCTGCTTTGCATATGTATGGTAGTGCCTTGTAGTTGATGTGAGCTAACCTTCTGTGCCAAAGCTCACATGAGTTTTCAATGGCATGGGTCATAGCAGCCTCTGAGTGACCCGTTAATTTATACAAGCCATTTTCTTCATTACCAATGGTGATTGCTTCATTTAAGGTTTCTCCCTTAGCCCACATAAGAACTTCTCCATCTATAAAGGTAACTCTAAAGCCTTTCTTCTCTAAAGCTGAAATGGAGAGTAGATTCTTCTTCAAGCCTGGTACATATAGTACATCCTTCATTTTTAGTGAATTCCTTGAATTCAGTTTATGGTTTGATTCTCCCACTCCCTTAATGGGATATTGGTAATCATCTCCAAGTGTCACTTTCTGAGAAAACTTCTTCTCTGATATACAAGAGAGAATGTTTCTTTGTCCTGTCATGTGCTTGGATGCACCACTATCAATGAGCCAAGTGTCCTCTCCAGGTGTTATAGATCCTGAGAGCGCTGAGATCAACACATGGTCTTTGATCCCCTCTCTTATCATCTTTGCGGGTGGCTCTTCATCTTCGACTACATGGGCACGGAGCCTCGTTTGTTTTCTCTTGTATTCTTATCGTCTGGCTGGACAAAACTTCGCAATGTGTCTCATCTTGTCACAATGATAGCATTGTACAGATGAGTAGTCTCTTTCCTTTCGTTGTCCTTTCTTCTGGAATCTCCTTGGATGAGATTCTTTATGATTGAATTTATTTGATTGTTGAGGCTCTTTATGAGTCTCCTTTTGGAAGTAGGGTTTCTTCCTTCCTCCTTTGGTGTGGGTGGCTAGGGCTTGATCATCATTCCTTGCTAGTAATGCTTCACGATTCGCTACTCTTGTTTCTTCTTGGATGCATTCTTCCCATAGACTATCAAACCTCAGTTTCTCTGTTCTGGCACATATCGTTTGGATGAAAGCATCCCAAGGTCTTGTGAGACCATTTAGGGCCGTCATTATGAGTTCGTCTTCGTCTATGGTATCTCCAATAGCTTCTAGCTGTTCTTTGAATTCTGAGATTCTGGAGAAGTATTCCTAAATCATTTCTCCTTTCTGCATCCTTGTATTCTTCAGTTGAGTTCTTAGATTCATCTTCCGGTTTATGTTCTTTCCTTCATATAGTTTGGTCAAGGCATCAAACATTTCTTTCGGGGTCTTCTTAGATGACACATAAGGAAGTTTTCCACTCCTTCTAACTTGTCAACAAGATTAACGCTTGTAGACATCTTTACCTGGAGCTAGGAAAATGACTGAAAAATGAAAGTGCTCAAAATAAAAAACTGAACTTACTAGGAGGTGCGCTTGGCTGAGTCGGGTAGCCTGGTGTGTTTGGATCTGAGAAAATCCAAATTTTGCTCCTCCAAATTTGATCTGCGGATTTCTGGACTGGTGCTTCTGGTACCTCTGGTACTTCTGGTACACTGGTTTTCTGGTACTTCTGGTACTTTGGGAAACTAGGGTTTCACTTTCCGGGAGATCCAACCATTGAAAAGGTGCACTGAGAGTGCCAAAGTGATCCTTAGTGGAGGGCACACTTTTCTAGATGGTTTTGGGGCTAAAAAGCTTCACCATCTAAAAGCACTAATTTTCATGTACGGAAACAGTGACGTTTTTCACTTGTGAAAGATGCTTCCTTCAGCTTGACTCTAATACCATGTTAATGTTTAAGCCATTATTATAGATGTTTTCATTTCATTAGATAACAATAGCATAATCCAAGATCACTGAGAAATACACAATCACAAGAGGCACAACATTTATCTTGGGAAACCCTCTAGGGGAAGAAAACCCAGCAAAACTTCCTTAATATAGATAACCAATACAATGCCAAGAGATCTCTTAAGCTAATACATAAAGTCCTCTCCTAGATATGTGCCACTCTCTCTCTCCTTTTGCGGTAGCAGATCTGAACTTGTCTCTCGAAATGAGCAAGTGAGTTTTTGTGTAAGTGAGGCGCTAGCCTCCTTTATTTATACAAGTCTGGCACGTGTGAAGTGTCTCTTCACTGGCAGGGCCGACTTCTCAAACTGGGTGGGTAAATCCACCTTTATTATATTTCTGGGTCTCTTTAATATCTGCTGGGGCCGACTTCTTATTCTGCTTATTACAATTGTCTTTTGGCCAATCCACAAAAGGGGATTTGGTCCTAATACAATAACCGACATGATCAATCCACAATGAGGATTGATCCTATGAACAATATATCAATAATAAAAGAATACTCTTTGCAGTTACATTATTTCAACAGATTTTGCCATTGGATGTGGAATTACTAAACCTTGGAACTGTACAGATGAATATGGGTAGACCTAAACATAAATTTACAAGTTGATGTCTGTTGAGCTGCAGTGTAAGTGACAACGAGTTTTTTGTGAGGGGAATGATGTCTGCCCTCTCTATTTTGCCCTGGCCAACAAGTTGCACACATATTTTGGCAGATGGTAGCTTGGTGGCTGGGCAGATCCTGCTTCCTATTGATTTTTTGGGGATGTAGCATAACATTCTATGATGCTGTGATATATAACAATATTAAGAACTGATCATATATTAGCCATAGTAATGAATATTTCCATTGTATGGGTGGATTGATAAGCCATCCATCCTTTTTGGTACATTATTTTTACATATAGAGTAGTTATCTGTACAGGAAGCATAATATATAGGGGGAGTTGATTCAGGTTAGGCGACTGCTTAGTAGAGACCAGCAGTGCTTGCCATTGTGTATAAAGTTATAAACAATTATCATTTTCCATTCATTTGAATTTCAATGTCATTTATGTGATTATATATTTCAAGAAAACATTTTCTATTCATTTGAATTTCATGGTATATTTCATTGAAAGCTGTTTTCTTCATCTAGAAGTAGAACATACTTGAAATTTTAATATGCAGGTGTTCTGTGAGTCTCATTTATTATGGTGGTGTTTTTATCAAAATGGTTGAACCTATTTTCTGTTTAACGGTTCACTAAAATAATTGGATGAAAGTAATGTAAATTTGGATTTTTATATTTATTATGAAAGCTGCTGACTTTATTGAGAAGCAGAACATGTTTGAATATTTAATCTGTATACTCTACTGTAGGTGTTCTTTGATTCTAATTTTATGGTAGTATTGTTCTCAAAATGGCATGACTTCTTTTTTGTTTCATGGTTTCCTAAAATGATTGAAATGATGTAAAGTAGTGTAAATTTGTAACATAATTAGTGTAGAGGAGTTGAAATTTCTTTTCATTTTTTACGAAATTTCATTTTATGTTGTGATTTCTCCATTTGGGAGCTGAGCTGACATTTTTATTTTTGTTTTAGGGCGATTCCTCCAATTGCGTGGGGAAGCCTTCTCTCCTATAAACCATCTGAAGAAAAAATATTATTATACATCTCTCATAATCATTTGGAAATAATTATTATATATCTTGCTAAATGTTCTGTTATACAACAATGTTCTCTCGCTTAGTTAAATGTGAATTTGAGCTGCTTTGGCTTTGGCTTTAGCTTTTCTACTTCAAGGTATAAGTCAAAGGGTACAAGGTGTATTCTACAATTCAGGATATAGATGTGAATTTGAGGGTAGTAAAAGTTTTTTTGGTTTGGTTTTTATGTATGATTTTTAGGTACAAATCATTGAGTATGAAGGGTATGAGGCTTATTTTACAGTTCAGTTCAATTTGTGGATGTGAATTTGAAGTTATTATTCTTTTTTGTGTCCATAGGTGCTCTACAACCCAGTATGGGGGAGGATGTCACGTAACATAATGTTACATTAAAAAATAATAAAAAATAGGTTTAACCACAATAATAAATAATAATAACGTAGCATTAAATAATAATAATAATGTAACAGGTTTTCTAGGAAAATCTCTATCTGACCTTTTTAATCTCCTTTTTTAACATCTTACCCTGTGCAATATACAATAAAAATAGGTTTAACCACAATATAGTTACTAAAACTGAACCATTTTCTTATTTTGTTTTTGTGCAGGATTAGAGTTTCTCGCAAAATACGAGGAATGATTGGTCACCTGAGAGGGCGACACCATTGGGGAAGTATAAGCTTGTTAAGAGTTGGGTTGTTTTGTTGGTTGTATGACTGTATTTCAAAAATCTTCCATTGGGTTTGCCTTCAAAGACATCATAATTTGAATAGCCAAACCCATATTTGGTGGAGGCATCTGTGAAATATATTGACCCATACTTACATCTAAGTCATCATCAAACTTGGTTATTTTTCATACATGAATTGTGAATTAGTTACAGGCAATCAGTATTTTGCAAACTTAGATGTTGTTTTCTGCATATCAGCAACTAGTAATAGTGTTCCAAATCAATTCATTCGAGCTAAAAATGGAATATCAGCAACTAGTAATAGTGTTCCAAATCAATTCATTCGAGCTAAAAATGGAATTCCAGAGAATAGAAACATTGAAAGTTATCTACAAATTGAAAATTATTTGCACATTCATTCAATTTTCTTATACACAATTCAAGACACCTGGAAATTACGAACAAATGTGAGTTTCTATAATAACGGTCAAGAAAAATCATAGACAAGATTCTAAACTGCTATGTTCCACATGGGCAGAGTCCAACCAAAATTGAGTCATGATTTCTGACTCTCGTGTGTTTTTCTGACCTTGGTCAGTTGTTTAAATTCAGGGAAGCTGAGTACGCTCTACAGTTAAATATAATGAGATGAGTAACGATTTATAAATGGTTGATTTTTCCATAGTTAAATATAATGAGATGGGTAACAAAATTATAGATGGTTGGTGTTTTTATGACCTTGGTCAGTTTAAATTCAGGGAAGCTGAGTACGCTCTACAGTTAAATATAATGAGATGAGTGACGATTTATAAATGGTTGATTTTTCCATAGTTAAATATAATGAGATGGGTAACAAAATTATAGACGGTTGAGTTTTTTTCATAGACAATTATATGAAAATAAAATGGTTGATACCTCAGGCAAGGGTAAGAAGGTGAAATCTCGCCATCGATAGGCGTCTTGTTCCGCCCTATACGTGCTCTTACCTCCCCTTCTATTAGGGATTAGGAACTTATTTATTACTATAAAGTAGAGATTTTGTTTATTATTATTAAAAAATTGATTGTATATTTATAATTTGAAGTAAAATTTGTTATTATACATGAAAGGTTTTGAGTTTTGATTTAATTAGCTTAGATTTATTTTAATTTTGTATCTATCAATTGAAGTGTCGAGAGATCAAATTTCTTTTAGTATGAATCTTTTCTCAAGTTTTGCACTCTAAAAGAGGTTTGCACCTAGAGAGATTTGATCTCAAATCTTTGGAGGTGCATACCTTTTCTCAAGCTTTGCACTCTAAAAGAGGTTTGCATCTATGATCTCTCATGCTTGATAGATTTGATAGATCCAGGGTTAAGATGGATTTAAGTTGGTTTTACTTTGGTTACGAGGTGTATATTTTTGGGTTTAAGAGAGATTATTTTAGTTAAAAAAATGAAAAAAAAACAAATTTTTTATTAATTTTTTAACAATTTTTTTAACAAATATTTTTTTTCTCACTTATATATAGAGATGGGAGAAATTTTTACAATGTCAATGTTTGAAATTTTTATAATGTCAATCTTTTTACAATTTAAATGAATTTGTTTTTGTATTTGAGAGGTTTGGCGTTAGGATGATAAACTTAAAATTATATCTTAATTTAATAGTATGTTTTTCAATTTACTACAATGTCATAATTTAGATCTCCTTTGATTTGATGTGACCATTGTATTTAACAAATGATTGGCATGGATTTCAAGGAATTTGATGCTTGAAGGTATCCACTACTTGAAGTTTGTTGGTTTGATGTTTTAATACATGTGTATCTAGTGTTATTCAAAGAGTCAAAGGATAGTATGGGTCATTGAACTATGGTGGTTGGATGTTTTAATGCATGTGTCTCTAGTGACAAAGTGTTGAAGGAGCCTTGAGGAATAGTATGGACAATTGAATTCTTCATTTTCCATATAAAAATGTAATATATTAAAATATGTTAATAATAAATTAATTTTAATAATATACTTATATCAAAATTTATTGTTTTATTTTGAGATCTAATTGCGGTGTCATAGTTTGATTAGGGTTTGATCTTAGTTGACCATATTCCATTGTGGATGTAATGGGTTGATTATAAGAGATTTACACTCGTGACATTGTGAATAGTTACTAATACTTAGATCTATCCAATTCTACAATTTTTAAAAATATGGATTTATATTGTCAATTCTTTTTCCTTTTTATAACTATATATAAATAATACATTATTACAAGTTTCAAAAGTTTAATTTTCACATTGGACCACATACAACTACTACATTAAAACATTTCATTTTCACTTTCTACTACGTATTACATTAGAACATTTAAACATTTCATAACATTTCATTTTCTTGATTGCATTATATTATCATATCTAAACAATTATTATACGAAGAAACCAAAACAAACCCCATACCAAAATATTATATAAATGCATTTCTTATCGATAAAAGGATAACAAATGTGCACTCATATGATTGTTAAAAAATAACCCATACCTCAATATCATCATAAATAATAAATTGTGTATAATGTGGTGTATTGATAGATTTTTATTTTTGTTGAAATGTATTTGAGGGAAACATTTTGAGTTTTTAAATTGTTTTTTTCTTTAAATTTTGAATAACCCATAACTCAATATCATCATAAATAATAAATTGTGTATGATGTGGTGTATTGATAGATTTTTATTTTAGTTGAAATGGATTTGTGGGAAACATTTTGAGTTTTTAAGTTGTTTTTTTCTTTTAAATCAAAATTAAAATGAAATTAATAAATAGAATTAAACTAGATATGAAAATTTAATAGAATTTATTATTGAAAGGATAAATAAAATAAATAAGTAAATTAAATTAAATATATGAAATAAGTAAAACTCATTGAATTTAAAGCATTTTATTTACAAAGTATAGGAAACAAAATATAAATGAAATGAAAATAAGAAATAATAAGAAAAATATAATAGAAATAATAAGAATAATAAGGATCATTTAAATTTTAAGTATTTCTTTGAATCAATATAACTAATGAAAAATAATTGAGGTAAATAATATTACAAAATTACAACAATTAGATAGTTGATGTTTTTACAAATTAATTGTCAAAGGTGATTTTTTTAGAACTTTGGTCTATGCTTAGGATTTAGAATGTTTTCACTAAGGTGGGGGATGTTGAGATAATTCCACTACATGATCCTCTAAGTCATGTTTAATGGAGGATGTTGGAATGTGGAAATCCAACTGAAAGATGTTCTATTGAAGGTTGATTGGAGAGTCTAGTGAAGTGGTCTTGACTAGTTGACTAATTCACTATGTGCAAACTAATGGTCTCAAATCACTATTTGGACATACAAAAAGAAGGCACATCTAACCGACTGGGGTTGCCTTGGGTAATCAATTTTTACCCAATCAACCTTTCTCTATGGAAGATATGTACTCAAGTAACATACAAGTATAAAAAGATGAGCTCAAGTGTTGAATGTATATAGTGAACATGAAGAAAATATGAAGATCTGTGTTATGTATAATGGTGCACATAACACCATAGTACTATAATGATGTTTCTTAACACCATAGTAATTGCAAGTGGGCTTTGTTTCATTGTTTTCAATGCACTTGTTATTTATACCATCCCTAGCCTCCTAAACCCTAATCTTGTGTATTTAGAGACAAAAACCCACTCTATGGCCTCACACTCGTCATTGAACATTTGTTAGCATTTGGTGATTTTGGACTTGTAGGAATGACTATTTATTCAAATTCATGGCATTGATAGTGATGAGGATCTCGATCTAAGAGATGGTTTTCTTTATATGTAGACTTAATGTTCATGGTGCATTTTCCAAAATGCAACTACCAGGTTCTTCAACTATAAGGTTCCTTTCCAAGAAGTTAAAGCCATCAATTTGGTGCRATTTCAATTGTTTTTTCTCATACAAAGATGCAAAACAAGATTATGTACATGGGTTCTCTACTTTGAGCTTTTGTAGTTAAATAAACTCGCTTCCTCAAAAAATTCACGACCGTGTATTAGACTGAAAAGAAGGGTGGAAGTAGTATAACAACAAGCCCTTGAACCCATGGTTGTCTTATTGTAGTGGCATATCCCTATCTTGGGATGTTGGTGCATTTATTTGCTTATTTTTGTGATTTGTGGGTGTATAAGTGATTCGAAATTTACTGACTGATTTGCAAACTGATGTTAGGTGTGAGTTGTTTTAAATTAAATATTAAGATTCAATGAATGCTTGAAAAACTGAAATTGAAGAAATGCAGAACAATATCAAAGACAAATAGACATAAGTTGATAACGAAGTTCACCCATCTTGGGCTACATCTCCGGGTATGCTTCCAATGAGCAATCGATTCATTAAAAGATGCAAACATTTACATCAAATGCTTATTACACCCATGCGATCTCCAACCTACAACAAAAACTGTCTTTGGCCTCTCTAGGAAGTTTGCAACATGGCTGGGAACAAATTCCCCCTTTCTTCCTACACTAAAAAAGGGTTAACAATGTTTTTTCTTCAACTTTTACAGTTCTGGAATCACCACAAAACTAAGTGGTGTTGAATCCTTTCAACACATATTCTCCATGGTGCAATGGTAAAGCGCTCTGGTTAATATAGAATAGGTCACAAGGTTGAATTTGTGCTTGTTGGGATTTTTCAGGCTATGCAATCATTTGCAGTTTAATTACAGTAATCTTGTCGTGCCAAATAAGACCTATGGTTGGCGCGCTGCTTAAATTGTTGGGTTTGTTGAGCGAAGGTTGCAGGGTCAAGCTCGCAGACCATCCACTTTTGGCCATATATTTCAACAATTCACTTTAAATAAAGTTTGTCCCAATTCTATTCCAATGAATGGTCGATGGCCTAACAACAAAGTGTTGGTTTGATTTCGACAAGGTCGGGGGTTTGATTCACCCACCTGATCCTTCTATGGTTGAGAAGCCCCTTTTGGACAAATTAGGGCTGCCATGTGGCGACCTCTGATTGGTCCATGTGGTGGCCATATAACCTAAACAATTAGCTCACCATGTCAGTTCTGTCACGTCAACATCTGTACATACCAGTGATCATACCATGTTAGTTATGCCATGTCAATATATGTACATACCAACGATCATACCACGTCAACATCTGTACAGACCAATCATTATTCCACGTCAGCATCTGTACTGCGATGTCATCATCTGTAGGCTAGTCAACATGTCATGTCAACATACATATTGCCACATGTCTTGTCTGTATGAGCATGTGTCCTTTTCATACTGTCACCTGTCAGTCCTTGATGATGCCACGTGTCCACCTTGTTATCATTTTTGCATGTTTTTCCAGAACTTCAGAACATCGCAACTTTTTCATATGATGTTCGTTTGAGCCCATTTAAGTTGTGTTGGAAAGCTCTCAACGAGCTTTACATCATGGAGACATTTTCATCAACATTTGAGACCATTAATTTTTATTGATCAAAAGATCCACCTGTATCAATAAGAGTTCCATCATGTTTCCATACTAGGGGTAGAAATAAAAAGGGGTATTAAAAATGCCATGAAAAAAATGGATACCTAGGATATCTAGTAAAAATAGGGGTTTTTAAAATTGTGAATATGTATTGGGAGGGGGTTCAAAAAAATGATTTTTGGGGGGATTTCTCAACATCTAGTGAAATTAGGGATATTCGTTAATATCCCACAAATGAACATGCTATGCCACAAGTTCATTAAGTGAAGCTCTCATGGGCAAAAAATGACAAAGGTTTAGTTTATAATCGTTATTTTTAGATCTCACATTTTTTTGATATTTGTGTTGGGACAGTAGGCAAGCCCCAAATCTTCTATGCCATTGCCAAGAAAATCGAGGAAATCACCAATTAGTTGCAACATAAGACATTAACCAAAAATTGACAGATGAGCTTGTTGTTGATCTAGTCTAGAAGCTCAAAAAAAATTTCCGCTTCAAAAGAGAGGTTTACCAGTAAGTATAAAATATTTATAGATCAATGGAAAGCCTAATCCTTATATATCACACTCAATTCATTCAAGGCTTAAATCTATGATGATACAAAGGACATAGATTTGTTCTCTAGATTGTCTAGGGGCCAATCTCCTAGGGTTAGGATGGTTACATATTGTGTAATTACATGTAATGAAAGAAGATCTTGTAACCATGGTTACCTATGTTAATCCATCTCTATCGCAATTATAGATCATGGTGTTTTCCTTCTTGAATTTGTAAGTATGCTCTTTCCATGTCCTCAAATTCATTTTGTGATGGTTCTCGTGAACGAACAAGTTGGAGTTGTGATTTTTTCATAGTTTGAACTTGTTATTTCTTATGCTTATTCACAGATTCAATTTATTTGTTAATTGTTCCACTTATACAGAGTATAAATTTTGTTGATTTATGGTTCTGCTTATTTTTGTGTAAATGATAATGTTTACCTTGTTTTTTTGTAAATTGTGTGTAAAAAATTCGAATAAATTATATTTTTTTATACAAAAATTTGAATAATTTTTAGAAAAGATATTTACAAGGGTTTTGAAAGATACATGTGAATAATTTTTTTATTTATATTCATAGAGATTTTATAGGATTATGAAATTATATGTAGAATTAAAAAATATTATATTAACAATATTGATTTTATGAGGTTACCTAAATTCATTGTAGAGAAATAGTTAAATGCCTTTACAATTCTCAAAAGTAAAGAAATTATAATGATGTCTCATATATGTAATTGTAGAGAAAAAGTTAAATGCCTTTTGCAATTCTTAAAAGTAAAGAAATTATAATGATGCCATATATATGTAAAAACAAATATACTAAATACATATGCATAAGTACACCAACTTTTATAGAGTTAGAAGTGAGTTTTTATGCTTGTTGTAGGTTATGGGTTCCACTCTCTTGATTCATTCGGGACGAGGCCCCAAATCACACTACTCGGGGCGAGGCCCCATACCAGACTACCTGAGACGAGGCCCCATAACTAGGTGATTTACCCCGTTTATCATCATGAAATGTGAGGAAATACTTGAAAGGTTTCTTGTAAAAAAAAAGTACAACTTTTATATATATGCACATGATCTTTTTTATATATCTAAATTACATTTAAAAATGTTAACTAATTAATATATTTATTTTCAACAAGAATATTTATTAACAAATACAATATATTGAATATATTTATGAATTAGTTATATTAATTTTATTGAACATATAAATTATAAATCAAATAAATAAATTATGATAAAATCAATTTTTTTCTACCTCGGGAAATGTGACACCTACCTCGAGAAACGTGTCATGTATTTAGGTGGTTTTTTCGGCACATGGTTTTTGCCGATGGTTTTCTATTTCCGGTTAAGGAATTAGGGTTTTGGACTAATCCAGGTCATTGGGTTAGGGTTTTGGATGCCGCTGGCTCCTATATGTATATTTCATTGTAAACAATGTAACATAATGTATGAATATAATATATGCTCGTTTTCCCGGTTTGGGTTTCCAGGGGAAAAATCTTTGTGTAATGTTTGCATTTGCCATTGTATCTTTTCTATTCTTTTCTGAATATCTATTTACAGTAGACATTGTACAAGGTTAGAATTTACATTTGGTATTAGAGCTTTATTGGCTTAAGGGGGACGCCTTTGTCGTCAAGGGTTTTGCTCGGGACTGTGATAAGCCTTCTTACAGTGGGAGATCTGCGGTATTGTTTTTCAGGTGAAAAGAAATGGCAAGCAATTCGAAGATGGAGATCAAGAAGTTTAATGGGAAAAACTTTGAGCTGTGGAAGCTCAAGATGGAAGATCTTTTGGTGGAAAGAGATCAGTGGATCGCGGTAGATCCAGGTACTGCACCTACAGGAACTTCTGCAGATGACTGGAAAAATACGGATCGGAAGGCAAAGAGCACAATTCGACTCTGTCTCTCCGATTCAGTATTATTGAATGTGTCAGAGGAAGCTACAACCAAGGATTTATGGGAAAAGTTGAGGAAGTTGTATCAATCTAAGTCCCTGGAAAATAAACTATTCCTGAGAAAGAAACTGTATAACTTGAGGATGAGAGATGGAGAATTGGTGGAAGAGCATTTGAACGCCTTCAATACTATGGTAAGTCAATTAGTATCTGTTGATATTAAAATTTCAGATGAAGATAAATGTATCAGTTTGTTGTGTTCTTTACCAGACTCGTGGGATAGTCTGGTTGTGGCCATAGGTAGTAATACAACTTCTTTGAAGTTTGAAGAAGTGGTCTCATCCTTGTTGTTGAAGGAGATGAGACGAAAGAATATGGAAGGACATAGCACAGATGCATTATTTGCAAGAGGACGTTCCCAGGAAAGAAATAGATCGAAGTTCTCAAGTGGGAGATCTAAGTCTAAGGGTAGATCTAAATCTCCTGGAAAGTTTGTAAGGGTATGTTGGAGGTGTGGAAAAGAAGGGCACTACAAGAAGCAGTGTAGATACAAAGTTGAGAAAATAAGGGATCTGAAGAATCTTCTTCTACAGAAGAAAAGACCTCCAAGGAGGAAGGAGGGGATGTGTACTTCGCCTCTTCAAGCACACATGCAGATCATGAGGCATGGTTGATTGACTCGGGTGCATCTTTTCATATGACTCCCCACAGGGAGTGGTTCTGCGAATATGAAAAGTATGATGGAGGTAATTTTTTCTTGGGTAATGATTCGACAACCAGAATCATAGGAAGAGGAAGGGTCAAGTTGAGACTCATAGATGGAAGAATTAGAACATTGCCTGGTGTTCTACACATTCCAGGTATGGCCAAAAATTTGATTTCTGTAAGCAAAATGGAAGATGTAGGGGTAAAAACAATTTTTGAAAAGGAAACTTGCAGGATGGTTCGAGGAGCAATGGTGTTGATGAAGGGAGTTCGGTTTGGAACTCTGTATAAGTTGCTAGGAAGCACTATTAGTGATGGGTGTAATAGTTCCATTATTCTTGATATTGGAGTTGAAGAAGAAATAACTCCTATAGTCCTTGGAGAAAAGGTTACGCTGTGGCATCAAAGACTGGGGCATATCAGAGAGAAGGGTCTTCGACTATTACACGGTAAAGGTATGGTTGAAGGTATGTCTAACTGCTCTCTGGATTTTGATTTCTGTGAACATTATCTATATGGGAAGCATAATCAGGTAAGATTCCCCTCTGGTGCAATGAGGGCAGAAAGAATTTTACAACTAGTTCACAGTGATGTTTTTGGACCTGTGTCGGTCCCATCATTGGGAAAATCTGTGTACTATGTCTCATTTATAGATGACTTTTCGAGAAAAACTTGGATATACTTCCTCAGGAAGAAATCTGAAGTCTTTGACAGGCTTAAAGAGTTTAAGGCTCTTGTTGAGAATCAAACAGAGAAAAGAATTAAGGTGCTGAGAACAGATAATGGCGGAGAGTTCTGCGGGAATGAATTTGAAGAATTCTGTAAGAAGTGCGGTATAGCAAGGCAGAAGACTACTCCATATACACCTTAGTAGAATGGAGTTGCAGAAAGGATGAACATGATGCTAATGGAAAAAGCAAGGTGCATGCTCAGTGGTGTCGGGTTAGGGCAAGAATTCTGGGCAGAGGTAGTGGGTACTGCATGTTATTTGGTCAATAGATCACCCTCATCAGCGTTGGGTGACAAGACTCCACAAGAGGTATGGATTGTTAGGGAACCTTCTCTCACACATCTTAAGGTATTTGGCTGCGATGCATATGTTCATGTTCCAAAGGAAAAAAGGAGTAAGTTGGATAAGAAGGTTGAAAAATGTATCTGTATTGGATATAAAGATGGTCTCAAAGGTTATAAGCTTTGGAACCCAGAAACTAAGAAGGTAATGTATAGCCGAGATGTGGTATTTAGAGAAATGAAGGATGTTGTTAAAAAAGAAGTCTTAGCAAGTAAGGAAGAACCAGAGAAGATAGAGTTTGATTTAAAGGATGATGAAGCAGACTCTATAGAAGAACATGAATCAGAAGAAGAAGATCCTCATACTCCAGTATTGAAGAGATCGGATCGAGAAAGAAGGATACCGAAAAGGTATAGTCCATCTGATTTTCGTTCAAATTTTGCTTTGTCTATTACTGATGATGATCCTAGAACTTTCAGGGAGGCAATGGATTCATAGGATGAAAATCTCTGGAAAAGGGCCATGGAAGAATAAATGACATCTTTGGATAAGAATGAGGCTTGGGATCTAGTGGAGTTGCCAACTGGAAGAAACCCCATTGGCAACAAATGGGTATTTAAAAAGAAGCTGAATGCAGAAGGAAAAGTGGAGAAATACAAAGCTTGGTTAGTAGCAAAGGGTTATTCCCAGGTTGAGGGAATTGATTTTGGTGAGATTTTTTCTCCTGTTGCCAAGTTAACCTCTATAAGATTTTTGTTATCTGTTGTTGCTGCATTTGATTTTGAAGTAGAACAGATGGATGTAAAGACAACATTCCTGCATGGGGATCTGGAAGAATAAATCTTTATGAAGCAACTAGAAGGTTATGTTGTGAAAGGAAAGAAGGAGCTGGTATGCAAGCTGAAAAAGTCCCTGTATGGTTTAAAACAATCACCAAGGATGTGGTATCAAA
>JASDQU010101116.1:29653-64671 GCA_032191745.1 Picea mariana
TGTTGATAGGAAACAACAAGGAGATTATCCAGGATGTGAAAACTCAGTTGTCCTCTAAATTCGACATGAAGGATCTTGGTGCTTCAAATTTCATTTTGGGCATGGAAATTAAAAGAGATCGAAAAAAGAGGAAACTCTGGTTAAATCAGAGAAAATATGTCAAGACAATATTGTAGAGGTTTAATATGCAGGAATGTAAACCGATCAAGGTTCCTATTCCTGTTGGTGTAAAGTTATCTGCGGATCAGTGTCCCAAGACACATGAAGAAGAAGAGGACATGTCTCATGTTCCATATGCAAGTGCAGTTGGCAGTTTGATGTAAGCAATGGTCTGTACTAGACCGGACATTGCACATGCAGTGGGAGTTTTGAGTAGGTATATGTCAAAACTAGGGAAGGAGCATTGGACAACAATAAAAAAGGTTTTCAGGTATTTGCGTGGCACTGCTAGCTATGGATTGTGCTACGAAGGAAGACCGGGATTGGACAAAGTGGTCGATATACATGGCTTTGTGGATGCAGACTGGGCTGGAGATTTGGATCGTAGGTGATCTACAAGCGGGTATGTGTTTAATCTGTTTGGAGGAGCAATAAGTTGGATGAACAAAAGACAGGCTGTAGTGGCACTTTCAACTACAGAATCTGAATACATGGCATCCACTCATGCAAGTAAGGAAGCAATATGGTTACAAAGATTGTGTTCAGGTATTGGGTTGGTACAACAAGCTGTAAGGATAGAGTGTGACAGTCAGAGTGCAATTTTTCTGGTGAAGAACCCTGCTTATCATTCAAAGACAAAGCACATTGATGTTCAATATCACTTTGTTAGAGACATGATTGAAGAAAAGAAAGTATCACTGATGAAGGTGGACAATTTGAAGAATGTTGCAGACTCATTAACAAAATCTGTGAGCACTGAGAAGTTCTCTTGGTGTAGAGGATCCATGGGCATCGCTGCCCTGGATTTTTGACTATGTAACCCTGTAACCCCCTGTGTGCAAAGAAAACAAGTGGGAGAATGTTGGGTATGTGTTATATTCTTTGCACGAGTAGTAGTGTTTGAGTGTATGCACTGGGCACGTAGGGGGGCAGAGCCCCTAGAATTTTTTTTTCTGCCTCGGGAAATGTGACACCTAGCTCGGGAAACATGTCATGTATTTAGGTGGTTTTTTCGACACATGGTTTTTGCCGATGGTTTTCTATTTCCGGTTAAGGAATTAGGGTTTTGGACTAATCCAGGTCATTGGGTTAGGGTTTTAGATGCCGCTGGCTCCTATATGTATATTGCATTGTAAACAATGTAACACAATGTATGAATATAATATATGTTGGTTTTCTCGATTTGGGTTTCCAGGGGAAAAATCTCTATGTAATGCTTGCATTTTCCATTGTATCTTTTCTATTCTTTTCTGAATATCTATTTACAGTAGACATTGTACAAGGTTAGAATTTACAAACTCAACCCCCTCTCCAAGAGATCCGTCCTTCATTAAATATAAAATAGCATCCAAAATCCTTAGGAGGTCGCAACCCATATCTTTCATTGGATTCTTGGCCTTGGAGATAGGTGGAAATAGTCAAAGAGACAAAAGTCCAACAAACTGCTAAATTTTAGGAAGTTGTTGGAAGTCATTAATAAATCTGTTGCCATCTCACTGCATGATGTTTTAATGGAGCTAAATATTAGGTGCATGTGTCCTTTAACATCTAATTGATCTTTGAGAAGTCATTCAAACCCTCCTTGACAGGTGGCAAGCTCCAATCAAGGCGAATATCCAATAATTGTCTGAGTTGGCAATGCCAATTTGCAGGGCACTGGTGTTTTAATTTTATCTTTCAAATGCCAAAATGGGTAACGATGATTTTTGGTCATCAGGTCAATGCCATAATCATGATCCTCCACAACAAATTTCAGAAGAACCCACATCACCATTTGGGATTTATGATAAAATATTTAGAAGAAGTTGCTACATGAAATGAGTTTGCAATGCCAGTTTGCAGTGCACTGGTGTTTTAATTTTATCTTTCAAATGCCAAAATGGGTCAGGCTGATTTTTGGTCATCAGGTCAATGCCATAATCATTCTCCTCCACAAAAAATTTCAGAAGAACCCACATCACCATTTGGGATTTATGATAAAATATTTAGAAGACGCTGCTACATGAAATGAGTTTGCAATGCCTGTATCAATTCACAGTGCGAGCCTGCAACGCAATTGAGATCGTTTTTATGAAGGATTGGCCATAGTTTTCATGTCTGAGAGGGATCCTGTACAAATAGTTAAAACCTGGGTCTTAGACTGATTTCAAAATGACAAGGGTTTTGACAATCCAAAGACAGAGGATTTGCAGCACCAGTTTGCAGCGCAAAATTATGGTGTAGGGTTAAAACAAACAGTTCATAGCGCATAAATATCGGTTGGAAAAAATGATTTGTTTGCAAAAGGGAACTGCAGGAGGACTGTGGGATACCACCTTTGGCCAATGAACATGTTTTATAACACCATAACAATGGATTTGACAGTTAGCAACACATGAACATTTAACAATTCACAACGTCAACAATACATAACAACTCTACTTTCTCAGTCAACCTTTTAAGGATTATGCAAATCATCAAGGGGTACTTGGTAATGTTTGAATTTAGGCTGGTGCTTTGTAAACCTGAGCTAGACTTAGAGGGAGGCATCCAATGTCCTAACATTTGGCTCCACAGGGGATGGAGACCTCCCTGCGAGGCTCCAAGAACCTCTACAGTTCCAGTGCCTTATCTGACTTCTAAATATGATTCTAATTTCAACAATTGTACACCGTTCTGTAAGTTAAAACATCTTACAAAGACTTACTGCTATTACATGGGCATGGAGTCTTATTCCAAAACTGAAAACAAACCAAATGCTTGTGCACCAATCTTATTTATGTACATTTCTACACTAACCTAGTTGAATTGCGGCTTGATTAAGTATAATCATTTTTCCAATACAACCATTCAACTAAATGACCAACTAGATGAATGGTGTTTCCAATTTCATGTAACAACATGATAGGAATAACTGAATAGTAGAAAAAACCAGCCCGAAGCCCATAATTATAAACCTGAGATTTTGTACTTACATAGGCTAAGACTAAAAATTCATGACTCCATATTGATTCCATATAAATAGCCACCATGTCATAAAAGTCAAGACAAAATATATCAATTAAAACTTCCTTCCCCTGCTCCGACTGAAAATTGAATTGTCTCTGCATATTCTCAGTTTTATGGTTGCTACCAATTTCATCTTTTTGTAGAACTGAAGGTTGTTGCAGGCTACTTTCAGTGTCTTCAAGGATTTCCAGTGAATTTTGACGAAAATAATGATCATCCTCATGATTTATAATTGGATTAAACATATATTCAAATTCATGATAATCATAAAAACTTACAGCATGTGAAATTTCATAGACCCGTTTATTTGCTTCTACTCCACCTCCATGGGAAATCATATCATTTTGAAGAGTATCAACCTCTTGATCATAATGTAAAGTATCTTCTACTACAACATATTCTTCAATACAAGCATACTCTTGATGACTGTTAGATCCTTTACACAACAAATCAAACTCATGACAACACTTTGGATAAAGAAAGTCATCTGAAAATTTCTCTTTACCAAATGAATGAAAGGTAGTATGAAAACCTTAACACTGAATACCGGAAAAGATGTACACCAGTCACAAGCTTTTTCCTCCAGGGAGTATCTAAACAACTTGATCATGACATCTTCATCTATAACTTTTAATTTAAGAACACACTCGTGAAAATATAATAAGAACTCAACTGACACTTCCCAATATTCTCCTCTAAACCTAGGAAGAGGACCTTCCCATTCACTTCTATTAGGCACAAGGTTTGAAAAACGAGATATATTTGAAAAATCACAAAATGCATACCTATGAGAAAGTATCTTGTCCATTTCAAACCAGTGGAGTTGCCAATATATTCATCTGTGATGAAGCTGGAGTTTCCAGGTAGAAGATTGCAATCAAGCTAGTGTCCTACTTCTCTCTACCATCAAGAGATGGATATATTATATGTTGTTCTTCCAGGGGAGATTACTTTGTTCTTCGCTCCCTGAAAAACGACGCTAAAAATGTTAGCACCATGAGTTGTTCTTAGACTGCTTTAAGAACAAGCCCAGTGCCCATCAGAATTTTGGTAAATTTATATTGAGTTTATTCTTGAGTGGATTAGTTAAAATGAGCAATAAATGGAGAGGGTAACAAACTGCAGATTAGTAGGCTACACCATTGGGCAATAGAGTCACACAAACACCTTGAAGTTAGAAGACAATTGAAAAGCATATTAGAAAAATAGCTTATATGATGGCATATAGAAGAATGGATAAATTAACATAAAGAAGATCATCCATTGAACATAGATCCTCTCTGCAAAACGAATTGGAAAGCTACTTGAATAAAGACAATGAGTTATATGCAATCACAACAAACCCTTTGCTTCTTAAGAACCTATAAATCAAATACAACCATTGATCCTCAAAAGCTACAATTCATTCAAGTAAGATAGAAATGCAGATGGAAAACAAAGAGAACATAATCTGATATAACAAATCTAGGGAATCTTTAATTCCAGGAATATTTACATGGTAAATGCCCTTAAGCTTACAAATGAGCACACAAAGGGAAACTGGCTCTGTAGCTCTCTCAAGCTCTATATATCATGAATTCAACCCCCTCTCCAAGATCTTCGTCTTTCATTAAATAGAAAATAGCATCCAAAATCCTTAGGAGGTTGCAACCCATCTCTTTCATTGGATTCTTGGACTTGGAGATAGGTGGCAACAATCAAAGAGACAAAAATCCAACAAACTACTAAATTTTAGGAAGTTGTTGGAAGTCATTAATAAATCTGTTTCCAACTCATTGCATGAGGTTTTAATGGAGCTAAATCTTAGGTGTACGTGTACTTTAACATCTAATTGATCTTTGAGAAGTCATTCAAACCATCCTTGACAGGTGGCAACCTCCAAACAAGGCGAATATCCAATAACTGTCTGAGTTTGCAGTGCATTGGTGTTTTAATTTTATCTTTCAAATGAAAAAATGGGTCAGGATGATTTTTGGTTATCAGGTCAATGCCATAATCATGATCCTCCACAAAAAATTTAAGAAGAACCCACATCACCATTTGGGATTTATGATAAAATCTTTAGAAGAAGATTCTACATGAAATGAGTTTGCAGCGCCAGTTTGCAACACACTGGTGTTTTAATTTTATCTTTCAAATACCAAAATGAGTCAGACTTATTTTTGGTCATTGGGTCAATTCCGTAATCATGCTCCACAAAATATTTCAGAAGAACCCATATCACGATTTGGGATTTATGATAAAATCTTTAGAAGAAGCTGCTATAGGAAATGAGTTTGCAACGTCTGTATCAGTTCGTAGTGCCAGCCTGCAGCGCAATTGAGCTCGTTTTTATGAAGGATTGACCATACTTTTCATGTTTGAGAGGGAGCCCGTACAACTGGTTAAAACATGGGTCTTAGACTGATTTCAAAATGATAAGGGTTTTGACAATCCAAAGATAGAGGATTCACAGCGCCAGTTTGCAGCGCAAAATTATGGTGTAGGGATAAAACAGACAGTTCACAGTGCAGGAATATCAGTTGGAAAAAATGACTTGTTTGCAAAAGGGAACTATAGGAGGAACTTAGGATACTAGCTTTGGCCAATGAACAGATTTTAGAACACCATAATAGTGGATTTGAGAGTTAGTAGCACGTGAACATTGTAAATGTGTTGCCCTGCACATAATAGATCTAGCTAAACAATAATACACACATTTGTAGAGAGAATTGGAAAAAGAAAAAGGAGAGAAAGAATGGAAAGAATTCTCATTAACCATTGTGAATAATGAATAATTTACACATTATATACTTTGTATAACTCAATGATTTCGACTTGAGGTGAACCAAGTCACCATAGTGGTGGTCTAGAGTGATCTGGACACACACCAACAATTACAGGAGTGAATTGCCACCTATTATAGTCTCTCAGGCAATTACGGGAGTGAACTGCCACCTAGTTAAGTTAACTAGTCAACTAGTCTTCAGTTAACTGACTGAACAGAAAGTAGTGAGGAGTTAACTCAAGGAATCAAGGCTAATGTGCCACTCTGGTGATGATACCAAGGCAAGGTCGAATTAGCATGGTGATTATCCCAATGCAACATCTAAACTCAACTCAACTAGTTAAACTGAAGTGTCAACTGAAAGAGAATATTCTCCAGGTGGAATATTCTCTCCTAAAATATAGGAGACTGGATAATGACTAATTATGACTAATAAAAAAATAAAAACCATAGTAAAAATAAATCCTAGGGGTGTGTGAAGTAACTCCAACACCCTCCCTGAACATCACTATGGTGAAAATAAAGATTGGGTCTCGACAACGAGGCCATGTTAGGTACCCAAGTACAAAAGATACACTGAAAGTAAAGTGTGGAAAGAGGGAAAACCTCATGGGAAACCCCCCCCCCTCAAGGTACAATGTATGTAAAAAGAAGAACTACAATTGCTAGGAAACTGTGTCCTTCACTCCAAGACGACCTCGCATAGAATGGAATTTCTGCTCAGTGAAGGTCTTGGTAAAAATGTCTGTCGTCTGTTTTGCTGAAGGAAGAAACTGTAAGTCGACGATTCGTGTACTAAGTCCTGAATGTAGTGCATGTGGATGTCGATGTGCTTCATCCGCTGCCTTTGAAATGGATCTCTGCAGAACTCCAGAGTGCTTTGGTTGTCACACCAGATGACGATCAACCGATGAAACTGAATGCCAGACTCAGTGAGAAAATGTTGAAGCCACATAGTATGAATGGTTATGTTAACTACTCCTCTGTACTCTGCCTTGGATAAAGATAGAGCAATGGCAACTTGCTTCTTGCTCGACCAACAAATATGCTCGGAACCAAGACTGAGCAAGTAATCAGATGTGGACTTGTGATCAATGTTATCGCCAGCCCAATCAAAATCAGTAAAACCAATGAGATCTAATGTAGAGTCTGCTACATAATGAATCCCAAAGGTGATGGTGCCCTGTACGTATCGAAGGATACGCTTTGCAACTTTCCAATGTAGCTCATGCAACTCCTACATGAACCTAGAAACTGCGCCAGCTGGATATGAGAGGTCTGGTCTGGAGTGTGTGAGATACAACAAGCTCCCCACTAGCTGTCTGTACAGTGTGCTTTCAACCAGTGGAGTCTCCCCACCATCCTCAAGTTTGACTCTTGATAGGAAATGAGTCGAAGCAGACTTGCAGTCTGTCATGTGAAATTTCTCAAGGAGATCTCGTGCATACTTGGCTTGAGACAGTTTGATGCTTGATACATCCTGACTGATCTCAAGTCCAAGGAAGAAGTGTAGTGGACCCATGTCCGTCATCAAAAACCTTTCATGAAGAATCCTCTTGACTGCAGAAATCGCTGAAGTCGAGCAACCGGTGATCAACAAATCATCGACATATAGAACTAAAGGTAGAAGTGAATCATCTGTCTTGAGCATGTATACATTCGGGTCTGATTTACAACATACAAAGTTATGTGACAATAGGTAGGAGTCCATCTTGGCATACCATGCCCTCGGAGCCTGCTTGAGGCCATAAAATGACTTCTTCAGTCGACAGACCAAAGATGATTGCTGCATAAATACCTAGTGTTGCTCCATGTAGATCTCCTCAGAGAGATCACCGCGAAGAAATTCATTCTTCACGTCCATTTGATGGACTTCCCATCCCTTGGCTTCCGCAATGGAAAGTGCCAATCGTATGGAATCCATCTTCGCTACTGGAGCGAAGGTATCATCATAGTCAATACCATGAAACTACTGAAAGCCTTTGGTGACAAGCCTGGCTTTGTATCTGCTGATCTGTCCATTCACTGCGCTCTTGGTCCTATAGACCCATCTGCATTTGATAAGTTTCCTCCCAGAAGGAAGGAGAAATAGATCCCAAGTCTAGTTCTTGAGGAGGGAGTTGTACTCCTTCTGCATGGCCGATTGCCAAAAGGGATTTCCAGGAGCATCGCCATAAGAATGTGGATCTGAAGACTGAACCAAGAAAACATGCCTGGAGGGAAATGGTTCAGTGGCAGTGAGTGCAACAGGAGGCTCCTCGAAATCAGATCGAGTCCTCCTAGTATCGGTTGGATCACCAATGAGATCCCCTGCATCCTGAAGAGTAGTCTATGCCCACTTGGGTCTCTGCTCTGGATCTGCAACTGCATCTGGATGCTCTGACTCTGCATTTGACTATACTGACTCTGAATCTGAATCTAAATCCTCTGAGTCCTCTGAATAAAAACTCTCGTCTGAAAAAGAGTCGGCATGTGCATGCTCATCATCTCGGAAAGGTGGAAGAGTGAAGGTGTCTGCATGTGACTGCTAAGGTACATGCGATTCACTTTCCTCGAATTGGACACTGTGCTTAATGATGAGCCGGTCCGAGGAAAGATCAATAAGTGATATCCCTTCACACCATCGGGGTATCCAACAAAAATTCACTCAGTGCTTTGTGGATCAAGTGCCTTTCTCTTTTCAGAGGGAATTCGAGCCCATGCACGAGAACCAAAAATGCGAAAGTGGGTCACTTCTGGTTTGAGGCCGCTCCAATCCTCATAGGGGGTATTATCCTTGAAAGATCTATGGGGAGACCTGTTTTGGATGTATGTTGCACAATTAAGTGCTTTGGCCCATAGTCTCCGTGGTAGTGAATTTGCATGCAACATGCAAGATGCCATCTATTTTAGAGATTGGTTTTTCCGCTCAGCAACTCCGTTTTGTTGCGGAGTGTAGGGAACTATATACTGCAACTGAATCCTTGCCTCATGGAAAATATTGTGGATCTCATGATTCACATAATATCCCCCATTATCAGTTCGGAGGACTTTGATCTTCTTTCCAGACTGTGTCTCAACCAAAGCTTTGAAATCTTTGAGGTGTTGAAAGACCTCGAATTTTTTCCTGAGAAAGTAGATCCATGTAAAACATGAGAAATCATCAACAAAAATGAGAACAAACCTTGCTTTGTTGATCGATGGATGCGGAAAAGGACCTATGAGGTCACTGTGGATCAGATCTAAAGGTGCAGAAGCTCAATGAGACTTTCCTTTGTTGAATTTCTCTTGAGGGTGTTTTCCGAGAACACATCCCTCACATACTCCCTTAGAGAAATGGATGTCTGGTAGACCATAAAATAATACATGCTTTCTAATCTATTGCATGTATCTAAAATTCAAATGTCCAAACCTTTTGTGTCATATCCTACTACTTTCATCAGTATGAGTAAGCAGTAAAGCAGAATCAGGTTCAATGAATTCAAAAAATGTATACAATCTAGACTGATGATTTACCTCATTGGTAGCAACCCTAGAGTTGGTTTGCATGTCGTAGATGTCCACGTCATTTGGTGTGAATACAACTTTCTTTCCGGTGCCAGAATTCATCATTTGATACACAGAAAGAAGGTTGACATAAATCTTGGGAACATGCAACACATTCTCAAAGCTTCCGTTAGTGAGTTCAATCCTTCCTTTGCCGATGACTTCGACAGAAGAGTTGTCCCCCATCAGAATAGGAGAACCTTTTCATGCATCCAAAGAAGAATATACTTCTTCTGAGGAAGCCATGTGATGTGATGCTTTTGAATCTACGATCCAAGCATCGAGAGAGGAGTTGATGGCAATCAAGGCATGGCTAGAATTGCCTTTCTTGGAATTCAGATCTTCTGGCTTCTTCTTCTTTGCACCCTCGGGGATGCGATCTCCAAGGTTGTTTTGTTGAAGTATCTGAGACATCATATCTATTTGTTTTTTCATGCATGTGGATTCCGAATGGAATCCTTTGTGACAGTATGTGCATTTCTCTCTTTTTCTTCCCTTTTCTCCTTTGGATCCGGAGGCATCGGTGAATGGTTTTGTGTACCCTTCCTTCTTCATATGTGCATGAGATTTCCTCTTATATTTATCTTTAGATTTATGATATTTGTGGCTTCCATCGTGCACAGTGAGTGCATGCACCCTTGGGACTTTGATTGTGCCCATGTTGATGATCTTGGTTTGCTTTTGTGTCATGGATTCGATAAAGTCCTCAAGAGAAGGCATCTTCTAGGTGGCTCCAGAGGCGAATATGATAGTATGAAATGTAGATACAAATACTAATAATTCAAGACCAATCTTGGAGAGAACGGTGAGAACCATTTGTTTCTCCTCCTTCTATTTATCAACCCCGCAAGCTTTGAGTTGCGACAGTAAATCCTTGAATTTTGTAAAGAAATCTTGGATATTCTCGAAGCTTTTTGGATCCAATGTGAGCAGCTCCACCTCCAACATGTGTCCCCTCATCTCATCCTATTTTCCAAAGAGCCCTTCCAAGATGGTCCAGGCTTCATTGGGAGTCTTACAGGAAGATATGTGAAAAAGGAGATCGGGAGAGATAAGACTGCAAATTGTTCCGAGTGCCTCATCCATGCGATTTAAGAACTTGGATTTTTCTATGGCTGATGTTGGTTTTGTATCTGTATTCATGGTTAACCTATACAACCCTTTGGATTGGAGATGTATGGATATTTTCTCTTTCCATGCAAAATAGTTGTAAGGTGTAAGAGTGAATTCTTTTTGGAATTCCATCTTTTCGCTGTCTTCAATCTTTTGTACCTGCAAAAAATTTTGGTGTAGCTTTTTCTTAGCAGTCTGTTGGCTCTAATACCATGTAAATGTGTTGACCTGCACATAATAGATCTAGCTAAAAAATGTTACACACATTTTCAAAGAGAATTGGAAAAAGAAGAAGAAGGCGAGAAAGAATGGAAAGAATTCTCATTAACCGTTGTGAATAATGAATAATTTACACATGATATACTCTGTATAACTCAATGAGTTTGAATTGAGGTGAACCAAGTCGCCATAGTGGTGGTCTAGAGTGATTTGGACACACACTAGTAGTTACGGGAGTGAACTGCCACCTATTCTAGTCTCTTAGGCAATTACGGGAGTGAACTACCACCTAGTTGAGTTAACTAGTCAACTAGTCTTTAGTTAACTGATTGAACAGAAAGTAGTGAGGAGTTAACTCGAGGAATCAAGGCTAATGCACCACTCTGATGATGATACGAAGGCAAGGTCGAATTAGCATGGTGATGATTCCAATTTTGCATGGTGATGATCCCAATGTTGCATGGTGATGATCCCAATGTTGCATGGTGATGATCCCAATGCAACATCTAAACTCAACTCAACTAGTCAAACTAAAGTGTCAACTGAAAGAGAATATTCTCGAGGTGGAATATTCTCTCCTAAAATATAGGAGACTGGATAATGACTAATTATGACTAATAAACAAATAAAAACCTTAGGAAAAATAAATCCTAGGTGTGTGTGAAGTAACTCCAACAAACATTTAACAATTTGCAGCGCCAACTATACATAACAACTCTACTTTCTCAGTCAACCTTTTAAGGAGTATGAAAATCATCAAGGGGTACCTGGTAATGTATGAATTTAGGTTGGTGCTTTGTAAACCTAAGATGGAATTAGATGGAGGCATCCAATGTGCTAACACCCTAGACACTTGGTTTCTTGTTTTAGTTAAAATATTAAGAAGGGAGAAAAGGTTTTTAGAGTCCAAAAGTGCTTGCACTCTAACAATCCTTCTCTTTAAGGTTTAAACCCTAAGACCCTAATGTGCTAGCACCTTAAAATTAATCCCTACATCTTAATCTTTTCTATCTCAATCTTCAAGCATTATTGTGTATTGTTATTATAGATACTCCATAGCCCTAAAAGGCACTAATCTTCAAGCTCTCTTGTGGTGAAAGTGATCATCAAACTCTCAATTTTCATTCTCTCAAGCTTCCTACTAAATTTACTAACACTAATTTGAGCTAACTCACTACTAATTTTGTTGTTGTTGCACAAGTTTTCTACAACCATACTAACTTAATCTAATCCACCGCATACATTTCTCTAATATTGGTTTAATATACCCCAAAATTGCATCTTATAATTGGATAATATTCTATTGAGTTAATGCTAAGTTTTCATGGTGAAATTTTGCAATTTTGAAGTCTAATTTGTTAAAATTTTGGTATGCTCATTTAACCATAGACAATGTCACATCATTGTCACCCAACCATATAAATTGACATATGCCACCCTCGAGCACACTAACCTTTTCTTAGATAGAATGATTTTGACAAGTCCTCACTAGAACCAACAGATAAACCCTAACCAGAAACACCATTGCTGCAACAACAACAAAATATCAAGAGTACGTACCTCTACTAATGGAAGCGTACCTTTACCAAGAGAAGCGCACAAGAGAGATACCAGAAATACTGAGAATACTCCACGACAACTGCTGCACTACTCTCTCCAGACTTGCACCTCCTCCTACTGCAGTTGCAACTCCTTAGACTTGCGCACTGGCTGTGTGAGTGATTGAGTGTGACCAAATGAGATAAGGCACCTCTTTATTTATTCTAGCATGTCCAAGTGACTTTTCTAGGTGTGGCCAACTTCTCTTTCTGGATTTTTCTATTTCTTTATTATTATTCTCCTTGGGTCGACTTTTCTTCTAGGGTTTCCACACATCTGTTTAATGGTTCTCTTACTTCCAAAATATTCTATTCTAAGTACAAAGGTTACAATTGGATGTTAATACCTCCCACAACTACTAAAACATCAACACTCCCTCTTAGCTAGGAAGGTATTAACTAAGATGTTCTTCATGTCATGTAATGGTCTCAAACACATCCATCCATCTCACATGGCATGGGTAGGAATCACATGGTCTTACAGACCAGTCTACATGTAGCATCACCATAGCCACACATGCTATCTTATGATCAAACATATCATGTCACAAGTAGGACGGCCAAACATGCCATCTCATGATCAAACAAATCATGTAACAAGTAACACCATCATAGCCACATAAGCTCTATCATAATCACACACAAAGACTGTTTGATGGTCATGTCACAGTCACGCATATGGGGTCTCATCATCCTTATGGGATTTATTTCATCACGAGGCTTCAACTAGTTCATATAAAACTAGGAAACTCGCTAGCTCACACAGAATATGGCATCTAGTTCATACAAAACTATTAACCTCACCAACTCACACATAATCTAGCATCTAGTTCATACAGAACTAGTAACTCCCCATATCACACAGAATCTGACATCTATTTCATACATAACTAGTAACTCCCCAGATCACACAGAATATGACATCTAGTTCATAAAAAACTAGTAACTCGCGAACTCACACATAATCTGGCATCTAGTTCATACATAACTAGTAACTCGCCAACTCACACAGAACCTGGCATCTAGTTCATACAAAATTAGTAACCTTTGGTTGGCACACCAGACAACCGATCCATAGTGACCGAGCATCTAATCACAAGGATTAGGCGATGTAGTGCGCACACACTACCCATCTATCCCAAGGCTAGGAAACACCTACAACCACACAGGTTGGCCCTCCATCTTGAAAAGATGGGAAACTCGCTAGCCCTGAAGGCTCGACATCTATTGACCTTGTGTGAGTTCATGCTAACTGGTGCCATAATCAATAACGTGCTTGTGAATGACTACCCACTGCTAGTGCCACACTTTGATGTTGCTGCCCTGGAATCACATATGTAACACATCACTCCCTCTTACCAAGGAAGTCCTTCTGGACCACACCAATATTGTCCCTGAAGTACACAAACTTCACTCTTAAGAGAGGCTTGGTCAACATGTCTGTTATCTGCTCATCTGTAGCGACATATTAGAGCTTCACTACTCCCTTATGCACCATATATATGATATAATGGTACCTGATTTCGATATGCTTGGAATTGTCATTAAACACCATGTTCTATGACAACTTCACACAAATCTGGTTGTCACACCAGATACAAGTCACCTCTAACTCGAGATCAAACAATCCTGCAAGCAACTTCAGAAACCACACTGCTTCACTTCAAGTTGAACACGTTGCTATATACTTTTCCTCAGTTGTACTGAGCGCCACACTAGTCTGCTTCCTGTTAAACCATGAGATCATAGTTGATCCCAATCTGAAACAAAATCTAGATGTACTCTTTCATTCTGCAACACTACCGACCCAATCTGAATCAGTAAAACCTTGTAGGCTTATCTCACGATACGAAACATATCTGAGTCCATATTCAATTGTACCTTTTAGGTACCTCAACACATGTTTTTCTACAATCAAGTGAACACCTCTAGTTTCGACCATATACTGAATCAATGTGTTCACCGCAAAACATATATATGGCCTAGTGTTCATTAATTACATCAACGAACCAATCATATGTCTATACATGGTGGAATCCACTCTCTTTGAAGATATATCACTCAATAACTTCAGATTTGTCACCGTGGCTTTACAATCCATCATTCCAAATTTCTTCAGAATCTCTACAACATATTTTCCTCATCACAAGAAAATCTCATTCGGTTTCTGCCACACCTCTAGACCCAAGAAATAATGCATCATACCCAACTCTTTCATCTCAAATTCTTATGCAATATTTCTCTTGAACTCAGTGATGAGTTTCTTGTTCCCTGTTAGAAACAGGTCATCCACATACAATAGTAATATCACTAGTACACCATCCACAACCTTGTAGTAAGGGTTGGAATTTGATTTACTCTTGGTAAATCCCAAGCTCATCAGGAAATTGTCTGATCTGCCATATCATGCCCTGGGTGCTTTCTTAGTCCCGTACAAAGCCTTATTCAATATGGAGACATAAGAYTCCTTCTCATGTATCTATGTGCACTTCTTCTGGATACTAGAGCAAGTGTCTCGTCATAATCTTCTCCCTCTTGCTGGGAGAATATGTTGGCCACAAATCAAGATTTTTACATCTCTATGATTCCATCAACCACATGTTTGATCTTTTAGATCAATTTGGAAGTCACCGCTGACTTCCCTTCTGGTCTCAAGAAAAAATCTGTATCACAGTCCTTCTGATTGGTTTCCTCCTCTGTCACTGAAACAAGGGAATCTTCCTAGGAGGTCTCATATCTCCTCAAAGCCTCTGAAGCTTCGATCTAGCCTCAACTCATGGCACATGTATGTCAGTCCTAGAAGATGTCTCTCTCTCCCATCTGAATATGAGAAGGAAGACTTTATGAATGAAAGTCTCTAAGCCACTGACACTCTCTGAGATCAGGCTCACTCTGAGTCTCCATGCTCCCTCTAAATCTTGACTCACTCTGAGTCTATATAATATCTGGAGCCATATTTTCCCTCTGTATGTGATGATTTCATCTGAAGTCTAATCTCCTATGAATGGTCTAGGGGAGGTTGCTCCTACCTACTGGATCGTGATGGTTGACTCCTTTTGAAATGTAGCTCCTTCTAAGATGGTACTTGGTGGGGCCGCCTACCTCACCACTGGTGGAGCCATATACTCCTCCTCATGATATGGCTTATCAATTCCACATATCTGTATCCCTTATGCATCCTACAAAGTATCATGGGACCATGTTGGTCTCTTTTTGGTTATTGCAACAATTTTGGCCAGGCCCTTCTATGTCTACTAACTCTTTATGATGATCTGAGGAGTGACCAACTGCACTAGAAGGAATTGTTCGGTCATATTTTGAGCCTTATTCTCCTTACAATCAATATCCATATGAGATACTTTGTATCTCGCAAAAGTTTCCTTCTTTCCAGAAGGTTTTAACTTTTTCCTCTATTTGTTCGATGCATGGATGTATATGGTCATGTATACATCTTATTATCTGGATAACCTACTCCATGTCTCAAAATAGAGACCATCTAATATGTTGCCTCCTGCAACCATCACTATARCTCCCCTCAGAGTTATCACTTGTGACCTGCCCAAAATAAGACCAACAACAAGGAAAACCAATAAACAAGAATAATACTCTTATAATAATAATAAAACGAGAACAATCGTCACAATAGCTCCTTCTCATAGCTATCACTTGTGACCTGCCTGGAACAAGAGCCAAAATAAAAATGCAAAAATAATAAATATGAACAACACTCTTTCAATGTTGCAACCAATCATTCCTCCATGGTAACCTGACCGGAACAAGAAACAAGAATAACAATATCTTCATGGTAACCTCCATGGAATTTATAAGATAACCTACCCGAGACAAGAGAAACAAGATAAAAAGTATTTCCAATATAATATCATTTTCATAAGAACGTATCTATGTTAACAAGAATAGAAGATAGTTTCATTGTAATCAACATATCATTACCAAGGTGACCTCCCTGGAAGAAAAACAAGAAATATCTCCTAGAGGAGATGTTAGTTCATCTCGCAAACAATTACAATAAGCATTTATACCAATAATACTCACATGCTATCAAGTATTCATTGTTTCTATCAATAATAAAACCCTTCAAAGATTGTTGTCACAACTATAGTGTTTACTTGTAATGTAACAATTATCAAACTTGATATTTGCAAATTGGAAACTTATCAATTTAATCAATCAAACCTAGAACCTGGAGTCTTATCTGCAAGAATGAGTGTTGTTTATTTTCTTCTGAGTCTCCTTCACTCAAGATGACACGTATTCTCTTGAGCGTGTCCCCTGTACTAAGAAAATATGATTTCATGACATAATTCTAAGTTAGGGAATATAATGCAAATAAAATCTAACATCTCAACCTTAATCAATATAATACTTTGACGACAATCATCTTATAACTTTAACTTTGACCAGAGGTTAGTATGATAATCATAACTTCAATAGATCAAAATACAACTAGATGTGCATATGATAACAATAATTCCATAACAGATAGAGGCATATCAAAATAGTCAAACCTGGAGTGCGTTGTTCCTTTGAATGTGTTGTATATGAGACCCCTCTTGATCTATGATTTTTGTTTGGACAAAAGATCCCTTCTCCTGCAAACACCCTCAAGATAGTGATGCAATTTAAACATATACAAGTATATACCTCCGGCAACAACGACAAACAATGATAAATCCTAAAACTCCAGAGTGCTTCAACTTGCAATCTAAAGGTAGCTGGAGATGCGCTAGGGTAAGGCGTACTAGGAAAACCAAAAATTAGGCCCAACACTTCACTCAAAGTTCCCAACGAACTTGGGTTAGGGTTTGTTTTTGTTGCAAGACCAGAAACTCCAATTGTCGAAAGAATGGCTAGTGAGCTGATCTAGGGAAAGAATAATTTCAGCATCCTTTCAACGAGTTTCTCAGCGAGTTACCAAAAACTTCACTGGACCAGAGGAACTTCAACTGGTACTGTAATTGGCACTAGAAATGGCATTGCCTCATCTCCCACTAGCTCTTCAACTTTGAAATATTGTAGATTTGATCTGGGGAAAATATGCACTCTCCTTAGGAGACTTTCTTAGTGGGTTTAGTAAGTGCTCAACGAGATTGACAATGGGGGAAACTAGGGATCTTCCTTCCAACGGTTATACTATTATGAAGGAAACCAACTCTGAAACCATGTTAAAATTTTGGTATGCTAATTTAAACATAGACATGTCACATCATTATCACCCAACCATAGCCATTCACATATGCCACCCCAAAGCACACTAACCTTTTCTTAGATAGAATGATTCTTGCAAGTCCTCACTAGAACCAATTGATAAACCCTAACCCAAAACACCACTGTTGCAGAAACAACAGAATATCAAAAGAACCTACCTCTACTAATGGAAGCGTACCTTTACCAAGAGAAGCACACAAGAGAGATACCAGAAAGACTGATAATACTCCACAACAACTGCTGCACTACCCTCTCCAGACTTGCACATCCTCCTATTGCAGCTGTAGCTCCTTATACTTGCACACTAGCTATGTGAGTGAGTGAATGTGACTAGATGAACTAAGGCACCTCCTTATTTATACTAGCCTGTCCAAGTGACTTTTTCAGGTGGGACTGACTTCTCTTTTTGGGGTTTTCTATTTCTTTATTGTTATTCTCCTTGGGCCGAATTTTCTTGTAGGGTTTCCACACATTTGTTTAATGGTTCTCTTACTTCTGAAATATTATATTCTAAGTACAAGGTTATACTTGGAGGTTAATACCTCCCACATCTACCAAAACATCAACATAATTTTGGTTGTTGTTATAATTTATCTATTGTTGTTGCACTACTGTTAATTCTTGTAATTTCATAACAACGATAATGATATCTATTGTCTAGTGTCTTAAATAGGTATTACTTGCATACTTGTACTCGTAAATCATCATATATATTCTATAAGTGTTCTTGTTCCGGGAAGGTACTGAACATATTTTAACTTTTAGTTATCCTTGACCTAGACATGTCATTGGGTGATCAAGAAAGGGAGCAGTAGGTTGTTCAACAACACATGCATTCCAATAGAGGATGAACACCTTTAGTAACCAATCACACAACCAGATCAAATATCAACACATCAATATTTTGACATGGTAAAACCCCTACGGGGAAAGATCCACGACCCAAACCAATGTGGCCACTTGGAGCAATTTATTAATGCAAAATAAAAATATTACAAAGAGATTTACAAGAGATTTTCACACTATCGATCATCGAAAAATAACCCTCCAAGTAGATCTTAACTAAATCCTAAGTGTCTAAATATCCTAACATCCCCCTTAAGAAAAACTTGAGATAGGATTGAAGGATTTACAATAGTGACACAATAGGAGAAGGAAGGAGGCATTAGATCCTATCCCCCCTTAATGACAACTTCCTGAACTCCTAACATAGATCAAATTTTGGAAAACTTATTTTCTATAAGAGACTTTGTGAAAATGTCTGCAACTTGATCTTCTATAGGAAAAAAAGAACTTCAATAAATCGATCTTGAATGAGATTTTTGGTGAAGTGCATGTGTAGCTCGATGTGTTTGTTGCGTTGATGTTGAAATGGGTCTTTGGCGAGCTTGATGGCACTCTGATTTTCGCACCAAAGGCTAGTCGGATGCTGTTGCTGGAATCCAAACTCTGAAAGGATATGTTGAAGCTACACGACTTCATGACTTGCATTTTTCGCTGCTCGATACTCTTCTTCTGCTGAAGAAAGTGCAATAGCATGTTGTTTGTTACAGGCCCAAGTGATAGGTTCTGAACCAAGGAAGAAAACATAACTTGTAGTTGACTTCCGATCACTAGGGTCGCCGAACCAATATGAATCAGTGAAACCAACCAATAAAGGAGTCCCCCCTAAACTGTAGTGTGTCCCGAACTGAGCTATACCTCAAACATACTAAAGTATTCTTTTATCTTCTTGCCAATGGCTTTCATGGGGTGTTTTCATATACTGGGGAACAATATCAACAACAAAGGAAAGATTAGGATGGGTATGATTCAAGTATAAGAGGCTACCAACTAACTGACGGTACAAAGTGGCATCAACTTTGGGAGAAGTACATGTGGCAACAAGCTTGACTCTAGACTGGAAGGGAGAAGGGGTTGGTTTACAATATTCCATGTGGAAGCGATGAAGAAGGTCAAAAGAATACTTATACTAGGAAATAAAAATTCCTTCATTGGTTTGCAAAACTTGGAGGCCAAGGAAATAGTGCAAAAATCCTAAGTCTGTCATTTCAAATTTCTTCTTAAGGTTGGTTTTTACATGGTTTAAAAGTTTTGAGTCACTACCAGTAATGATAAGGTCATCAACATAAAGGAAAAGTATTATGAGATGGTTTCCTACTTTCTTGGTATAGACATTAGAATCATAATGTCATCTATAAAATCAAGTGTCAATCAGAAATATGTTCATTTTGTCATACCAAGCTCGAGGAGCTTGCTTAAATCCATAAATATATTTTTTAATGTGAAAAACAAGGCTAGAGTCATTCTGGAAACAACGAGGAGGTTGTTCCATGTATATTTATTCTCGTAAATCCCCATGCAAGAAGGTGGATTTAACATCCATTTGATGGACCGCCTATTTATGTTAGGCAGCAAGGGCAAGAACAAGGCGAATGAAATTCATTTTGGCTACAAGGGAAAATGTTTCATTATTGTAAATTCCTTCAACTTGGGAAAATCCTTTGGATACTAACTAAGCCTTGTTCCTTTCAACACTTCCATATGATGCATACTTAGTTGTATAGACCCATTTACATCTGAAAAGTTTTCTTCCTTTTGGAAGAGGTACAAGATCTCAAGTATCATTTTCCATTAAAGAATGATACTCTTCATTCATTGTTGTATCCCAATATGGATGACCTGAAGCTTATGAAAATGTCTCTGGATCATGAGTCTCAGAAACTTGATCCAAAAGAGAAGAGGCTTGTTCAAACTGTGAACGTGTCCGACGTTGATTTGAAGGATCACTGACAAGATCACCAACTACTTGTCGTGTTGAACATACCCATCTAGGAAGTAGTGGTGATAGTGCTAGTTCAATTTTAATGGACTCATTTGGAGGAAGGTAGGCAGGTGGAGGTGGATTTTCATCCTCATTGTCATCATCTGAAGAAGAAACTAGACTAGGAACAAAAGAAGGCACAAACACCGAAGATGTTTTGCAGGCCAAAGAAGGCACAATCATCGAATTAGGCTCGCGTGCCAAGATATTTTCATCAAATTTAACATCTCTTCTAATAATAATTTCATTACAATGTAGTTGAAGAAGTCTGCAACCTTTGACATCTTTAGAATAACCAAAAAATATACACTTCTCACTTTTAGGTTGCAACGCTTTTGTTTTCTGATCAGGAATGTATGCCCATGCTTTACTTCCAAATACACATAAGTGACTTACATCCCGTTTAATTTTATTCCAATCTTCTTCCGGTGTTATATTTTTAAGAGATTTTGTGGGAGTGCGATTTACTATGTAATTTTCAAAGTTGATGGATTCCTGCCAATACTTTAGACTTATCCCCTTAGATTGGATCTCAAAAAACTAGGTTGTTTTAAAAAAAATGGCACTGAAAAACAGACTTAAGATGTGAATGTTATGCCCTTTTAAAAAATTGGCATAAACGATAACCAAAGAGCCACATGACAAGTAAAAGTTGGTAATGTGGTGATACCCCTCCAAATAACCTCACTTTTACAAATAAGTTGCTTTATGAAGTGACCTACTTTTATAAAAACAAGCGGGGATCACTTTTACAATGACGTTACTTTATAAAAGAAATTTGCATGTAAAATAAATAATTTTAAAATAAAATATTAAATCTACTTATATTGATTCATTTTTATACTTGAAGTAAAATACACTTTACAATGGATCCATGAACTTAAAAAAAAAAAGTAACAAAAAATAGACTTGAACTCAAGAACTCTCACTTAATAAGACAAATTTTAACCAAGTGAGCTAGAAAAACATATTGTATTGTTTAGAAGGAGGATTGGGAGTGTTGTTGTTGTGGAAGACGACCTTGGAGAGTATGCTCATAAAAAAATATTTTCACACAAGATTTTTTTTTGCTTCAGATCTGACTAAAATGGCTGTATCTTGGGAAAATGGAAACCTTTTAGAGTGAAATGAAAAACGTTCATGATTGAAACAAGCACTCCGAAAGCAATGGAACAATCCTTTTATCCCATAAATGTACACAATGGTAGAAAATATAGATGAGGTAACTCGGCTCCACGATCTCGATCTACAATGGGAGCGGGTCTTCAAGTAGGCTCTCATACCATATTCGACAACATAGGTATTTCAACAGAGGAAAAACACCTTTAATAACCACTAACACAACCAGATCAAAGATCAACACACTGATATTTTGACATGGTAAAACTCCTACGGGGAAACATCGATGACCCCAACCCATGTGGCCACTTGGGGCAATTTATTAATGCAAAAGAAAAAGAATACAGAGAGATTTACAAGAGAGTTTCTTACTATCAATCATCAATGAATGACCCTCCATTCTCTTTAAATGGAGATCATGGACCAATTAGGTGTTAAGACATGGATCAATGTAGTTGTTAAGATTGAGGAGAACATGAACCGTTAGATCACTCTATGTCGAAAACATATCGTGATCATTAGATTTCCTAACTACAAATGCATACTAATGCATAGTAAAGAAACACACTAAGAAACACACTTTTATCTAATGAAACATTAGACCAATTAGATCTTAACTAAATCCTAAGTGTCTAAATATCCTAGCATAGGCTTGGCTAACCAACTTTCTATTTTGATCCCTTGAGGTCATCGGGTAAGCCTCCATTGTGGTATATATCCTCCATCACAAAAATGAGGGGATTTCTTACGAAGGTGACAATTGTAGAATATCCTGTAGTTACACATATTTGGGGACTTGCGTTGGGGATTTTCCACTAGTACGAATTCTACGATAATAGTTGTCACAATGTGACACAACCATTGAGGAACATAGCAAATCAACATAATTCAACTGAAATAAATGTCGCAATGCGACATTACTATAGTCAACTATGGTTAAACTTAATTGACACAGTCAAGCATAGTCAACCGTGACCAACCATGGTTGACCAAAGTGCATCATAAATAACAACCTAAGTCAACCATACTTAACCATAGTAAATCAACATCAACCATAACAAACTAAGGCCAACCAAAGTCAACCATATTAACACATGGTTAACTAAGTCATCCATAGTTAATGATGACCAACCATGGACAACTAAAGTAAACCATGGTTAATAGTGGCCAACCATAGACAACCATGGTCAACTATAGTAAAACATATTCAATCGTGGCTAACCATGGTCAACCAAAGTCAATCATAGATATACTAAGTTAACTATGGTCAACTGTAGTAAGCCAAAGTCAACCATAACAAACCATGGCCAACATAACTCTTAAGGAATGTCACAAGGAAAAAAAACCATTAATAACATCACAATGTGATATAACTATTGATCAATGCAATATTTCAACTTAAGGAAAGGAAGATGAATGTTGTAATGTAACCATTGGGGAACATCACAATCCAAAGATAACCCTTGAGGACTATTGCAATGTGATAAAATCCTTGATGGATGTCAAAATGTGACACAACCATTGATGAACATAGAAATTTGACATACGTGAACTAAGATGAACGTCACAATGCAACATTACCTAGTCAACTATGGTTAAACATAATCAACATGGTCAACCATAGTCAACCATGGACAAATATAGTAAACCAAAATGAAACATAGTCAACAAAAGGAATGTAGTATTTCAACATGAGGCAGTGAAGATGAACATCACAATGCGATGCAGCCATTAGGGAATGGCATAATCCAACATTACCCTTGAGAAATGTTACAATGTGATCAAATCCCTGGTAGACGTCTAAATGCAACACAACCATTATTGAATGTAGCAATTTGACATAAGTGAACAAATATGAATGTCACAATGTGACATTACCACAATGAACTATGGTTAAACATAATCAATATGGTCAACTGTAGTTAACCATGGCCAAGCATGGTAAACCAAAGTGAACCATAGTCAACAAAGGAAATGTAGTAATTCGACATAAGACAATGAAAATGAACGTCACAATGCAACCCAACCATCAATGGATGTCATAATCCAACATAACTCTTGAAGAACATCACAATGTGATAAAATCCTTTGTGGATGTGAAATTGAGACATAACCATTAAGGAACGTAGTTATTTGACACAAGTTAACTAAAATAAGCATTGCAATGTACCATTACCATAGTCAACTATGGTTAAACATAATTAGCATGGTCAATTGTAGTCAACCATGGCTAACCACAACCAAACATGGTCAACCAAAGTGAATCATAGTCAACCTAAATCAACCATGATCAACCATATTTAAACATGGTTGACCATGGTAATCCAAAGTCAACCATAGTGAATAATGGCCAACCAAAATCAACTATGGACAACAAAAACAACCATATTAAAACATGGTTAACCATGATCACCTAGTTAACCGTGGCCAACCATGGTCACTTGTGGTCAACCACATTCAACCATAAACAACCATGGTAATTCAAAGTCAAACATGGTCAACCATCTCTAAACATGTTTTACCATGGGAAACCATGGTCAAACATTGAAAAATTCTAGTCAACCATGCATTAGGAGAATTTTGAAATACAAATAGGCCTCAAAACAAAAAAAATGTATTATCAAAGTCAATTTTAAAGGAACCAACAGAATTCAAGATGATGATGTCAACCATAAAGGTAAATATTTTTATAGGAAAATAAAGAAAACTACTTTTTTTAGTCATATTTTCAACTTATCTCCTTATAATTTTACTCAAATTTCAAGTGTAAGCATTCATTGGATGCAGAGTTAAATTTTGCATCCAACGAGTACCCACTCCACATCCTTTTGATAGACACAGTGAGATACAATTAAAATATATGAAAAAAACGTGTTTCTTAGGCACTCCTTGGATGCAAGAGTTAATTTTTTCTTCCAATGTTTCCCACTTTGCATACTTTTGATAAACCCACAGTGAGATACACTATAAATACATGAAAAAACACATTTTTCTTGAAGAGAAACATGTTTTTTCATGTATTTTCATTGTATCTCATTGTGAGTCTATCATAACAATGTAGAGTGGGTACTTGTTGGATGTGGAATTTAACTCTGCATCTGACAAATGCCTATAGTTTAAATTTGAGTAAACATATAAGGAGATAAGATAAAAATACAATTGAAATAAGTCGTTTTCTTTTTCTTCCTTTGAAAATTTATAATTTTGTTTTATTATTTTCCTTAGGAAGCCCATTTATCAATAACCATGGTTGATTATGGTGAGCCATTTATCAAAATAAACAATAGTCAAACATGGTGAACCATGGTTGACTGGTACCTAGCCACTCCAGGCCAGGCTACGCTACTTCAAAGATCTCTTCTAAACTAATTTCAAATTCTGATAAATTTTTAATTAATAAAGATGCATGAAATATCATATGCATAGATCAAGATTCATGCTACAACATACAATAAATGAACCATATGTCGTGCACAACAATAACCAACAAGCATGCATATTATAGATACAAATTTTATAGATAAATAAATACACAACATAAATAAATATACAAGTAAATGAAACCATGACAGAGAACACTTATCTCTAATGAAACAAATCACTAACTGGCTACAGAACAAAGAAATTCCACCCAACCGTATACACTGTTGTTCCAAGTCTCAACAACAATGTCACCCCCGAGCCAGGGCTATGAATCCACAAGGATGGTTCTAGAGTGTCACCTAGATTTCCAAGCCAGTCAACACTCAAGCTATCACAAGCTTCTTAGCACAAAAAACAATCCAAAGTACACCATCTCTATTCTACCCAGCCTGCACAACCCAAGAGAATGGACCCCCTTCTCTGTCACGCAGCCCCTCAGGCTGTCCACCTCCTTCCAGGGCTCTAGTGCATCTGGTCAAGAATATCCATGTTGAGACTCTTAGGATTCGTAGATGTGGAAAAAACTTAACGCATGCCAATGCATCTCAGACATGTAGACATTAATTCATGGTTGGAATACACATCAGTCATTATTGCCAACCGAACCATGGCTCCTCTCCACAATTCGTTTTTCTCTCCCTAACCAAGATCAAAAGAATAAAGAATGAAGAGTGGGTGAAAAGGTGAATGGATGCGTGAACATAATGAAATGTGTGAACAATGAACAGTGAGTGAGTGAGTGAATGAGTGAAGAAGAATCCCCCAAACAACCCACAAGATGGGTTTATATCTTTACTTGCAAACCAAGAACCACGTGGCCTTCCTGAAGAAGCTCATGTAACCAATCCTCTCCATTAAAACAATTATGGGTAAATAAAATATAAAATAAATACTTAGCCCCTCAAGCCCTCTCTCTTGTGGATCATAGCCCCTTATAACTCTTGTCCTTGTCCGTCTAACATCCAGTGATGTATTTATTACTAATAATGATCAAAACATTACATTTCCTAGGCACACCGACCTCTTTTAATTGTTTGGGCACTCTGGCCTTTCATAGATTAACAAAATACATTATTTAATATGACGCTAAAAAACCTAGGTTATTACATCCCTTCCCCCTTATTTTGGCACCGTCCTCAGTGCATATACAAAACATAAAATAAAATTTCAATTTTTATTCAAAAAGTTGTGGGTACTCTGTTCGCATGACATCTTCATGCTCCCAATTAGCATCTTTAGGACCGTAGCAGGTCCACTAGAATTTTACCAGCTCTATAACTCGATTCCGATGCATTTTGAATTTTCTGTCCAACATTCACATTGGCTGGACCTGAAAGTCTCCCTCTGTCTCCACCTGAATCAGATGCCAATCAATAACATGGTTATGATCATGTACATATATTTTTTATCAAAGAGACATGAAATACATTATGCACATTCATGGAAGCAGGCAATGCAAGCATGTATGCAACTGGCCATATTCTGTCTGATATCTCAAATGGACCAAAGAATCTGGTTGCTATCTTTGTACAACTACCAAACTTCAAAGAGGTCTTCTTGGGCTTCACTTTTAAAAGAACATGATCCCCCAATTTAAATTCTCTAGTTGTCCTATTCTTATCTGCATAAATTTTCTGTCTATCTTGAGCTGCCTTTAAATTTTGATTAATTCTAACCATTTGGTCTTCCATATCCTTGAGCAATTCTAGCCCAAGTACCACTCTATCTGGTGGGTTGTCCCAACTCACTGGAGTATTGCAGTTCCTAACATACAAAGCTTCAAATGGGATCATTTTCAATGAAGCTTGATACCCGTTATTATAGGCAAACTCAAGCAAGTGCAAGTAATCTTCCCACTTAGATGGCTTATCCATCACATACATTCTCAACATGTCTTCAATTACTTGGTTGACTCTCTCTGTCTTCCCATCTGAATTTGGATGGTATGCTGTGCTAAAGTTCATATTTGTACCAAATCCTTTAAGCAATCCCCTCTAGAAATTTGAAGTAAACTTTGTGTCTCTGTTTGAGACAATTTCCTTAGGTATCCCATGCAACCTAGCAATCTCCCTTATGTAAATTTCTGCAATATTAGCTCTTGTACGAGTTATTTTTATAGGAACAAAATGAGTAGCCTTTGTCAATGTATCAACCACTACCATGATTCAATCATGTTGTCTTGTTGTCCTGGGCAATTTAGTTATAAAATCAATGGTTTCCACTTTCCATTTATTCTCTGGAATTGGTAATGGTTGTAGCAAACCCGTTGGGTGCCTATGCTTAGCCTTTACTCTCTAACATTCCATACATATGGAAATGTAATCAACAACATCTTTTTTCATTCCTGGCCAAAAAAATTGGCTTCTTACTACTGCAATTGTTTTCTGGTAACCGCGATGTCCGGCATATGAAACATTATGCATTTATTTTAATACCAAGTTCCTAAGTTCTTCAGAACTAGGAACATAAATTCTATTTTTATGCATAAGTAATCCATCTTTCTTTATCTCATATTCTTTAATTTTTTGTTGTACATTTTCTTGTTGTAAGATTTCCTTTACCTATAGGTAATTTTGATCTGTGACAACAACATCTAAAATTCTTCTCTTTAAATCTGACTGATACATACTAATGTTATTGTAACATGCATGAGATGTACTTTTCTACTAAGTGCATCAACAACTTTATTTTCTTTTCCTTTTATATGCTTGATGTCAAAATCGTATTCACTTAAAAATTCCAACCATCTCGTTTTCCTAGCATTTAAAATTGGTTGTTTAAAAAGATATTTCAGACCACTATGGTTTGTTCTTAATTCAAATCTCTTCCCCATGAGATAATGCCTCCACTTCTTCAAGGTGCGAACAATGGAGACAAGTTCCAAGTCATGTGTGGCATAGTTCCTCTCATGCTCTTTAAGCTTTCTGGACTCACAACCAATGACATGTCCATTTTGAGTGAGAAATCCACCAATTCCTTCCTTGCATGCATATGTACATACCACACAAATTTCATCCCGGTCAACAATATTTAGAATAGGAGCACTAGTAAGTAATTCTTTCAATAAATTAAAGTTCTCTTCACAGTTTGTTGTCCATCCAAATTTATTTCCCTTCTTTTGTAAAGAAGTGATGAGATGAACAACCTTAGAGAACCCTGCTATAAATCTTTTGTAGTAACCAACTAACCCCATAAAATATATGACTTCTGAAACATTCCTAGGTGTTGGCCATCCTCTAATGGCTTCAATCCTCTCTATATCCACTATTATACCTTGTTATAAAATAATGTGTCCCAAGTAATGGATATATTCTTGGTAAAAAGAACACTTATTAAGCTTGGCATACAACTAATGTTCCCTCATCACTTACAATACCAATATTAGGTGATGGCCATTCTCTTCCTCTGACTTAGAATAGAAAAATATGTCATCCAGGAATACTATGAAAAACTTATTCAAATAATTTCTAAATATTCCATTCATTAAGGACATAAAGACAATTGGTGCATTGGATAGTCCAAATGGCACCACTACAAATTCATAATTCCCATACCTAGTTCTAAAGGTTGTCTTCTTCTATGATTCTTACTTGATGGTATCTCGATCTCAGGTCTATCTTTGAAAATATCTTTTCTCCTCTTAGCTGATCAAATAGGTCATCAATTCTGGGTAGATGGTACTTTCTCTTTACAGTGGATTTATTCGGTTGTCGAAAGTCAATACACAACCTCAAGGTTCCATCCTTCTTTTTGACAAAGAGAACTGATGCTCTCCAACAGGTGAAACACTTGGATGTATGTACCCTTTCTTGAACAATTCTTCCAACTGCATTTGTAATTATTTTAATTATGGTGTACTCATTTTGTAAGGTGTTTTTGATATCGGGGCATCTCCTTGAACTAAATCAATATAGAAATCTATCTCCCTCTTTGGTGGAAACCCAAGTGTTTCTTGGAATACATCTTCAAATTCTTGTAGTACCGAAAACTATTCAAGGCTTGGCCCCTTTGTATTTTTTGGTTCCTCCACATGGGCTGCATACAATTAACATCACTTTCTAGAACATCTCTTCAACTGTAAGGCTGAAATCTCCCTTATAGATATGGGTCTTAGAAATGCTTTCACAGTGCTCTGTTTTCCTTCTTCATCAAGACATGTAAATTTCTTGTTATGACAATCTAGGACAACACGATGCTTTTCCAACCAATCCATTCCAATTAGAATATCATAAGACCCAAATGGTATAATATTTAGATCAACATTAGTATTCACACCATTAAGACTTATGGAACAACCTCTGACCATATCATGAATTCTCCTTTGGTTCCAATGGCTAGATGAATACGATTTTATTTTTCAAGCTTACTTTTCTCAAAATGTAATCTATCCACCATTTTAGGATCAATGTAATAATGAATTGCTCCCGAATCAAATAAAATAGAAACATGATGATTAATAATCTTACCTTCCATCTCGATCATATTGGATTGGTACTTTGCTTGTCGATCATCTAAGGCTGCATATATTCTTCCCATGTATTCTACTGTTGTAGACTCTTGGATGTTGTGCATGGTCTTCACTTTTTCCTTTCTATGAGGGATATCCTTGTACATGTGATCTTATTTACATCCCCAATATTGGATTGGTGGTCTTCCCCTTTTTCCCAAGGAGTCTTGTCTCTTGGATTCATCCTTAGCATACAGGTCAAGATGATTTTTATTTGGGATATTTCTATTGAAAGGAGGTTTGAGTCCTTTATTTCTCTTATCATACTTCTCCTTTTTCTTATCCCTCCAATATTTCTGCAAAGACTATCTACCCTTTCCTTGCTCATACAGGTACTTATCCTTCCTAATGGTCTCAGTTAAAGTCCTAGGTTCATCATATTGAATCTTCTCTTTATAAAAGGACGACAATCCACTCAAAAACCTTTGTTCTTTCACCTTCTCATATTTTATAAACCCCACATACTTTAGCAGCCCCACAAACTTCTTTTCATACTCTTCCATGGTCATGCTTCCCAAATTGAGTTCAAAGAAATCCTGCATTTTCTTGTCATAGAAGTGCTCTGAAAGGTAATCATTTTGAAAATATTTCTTGAACTGCTTCCAAGTGATCCTAGTCTCATTAATGTTCTCAACTTGCTTCAGTTAATCCCACAACATAGCATCTTTCCCATGTAAATGGTATGTGGCAATTCTGGCTTCTAGGTTTGATGAGTAGTTATGCAATTGAAAATACCTCCCGAGTCCAAGAAACCATGCCTCAACATTGTCTTCTCTTTCTCTTTCACCATCAAAGGATGGTGGCTTAAAATTTCTCAACTCTCCTTGTAAATTGTCCAATTCATGTCTTCTTCTTTGGTGCCTAACAAGATATACCTCTGGACTACTTATGGAATCTTCATATGCATAAAATTTACTTATGGGAGGTGAGTGATGTCTATGAGTTCTTCTATCACTTCTTGAATAACCAGTTCTTCTGAGGCCATCTATTATTTCATGACATCTTCCCTCTTCCTCCTGTTTTGAGTTTGATCCATTCTTTGTTTGCCTCTACAACTGATTTAATCTTTTCATCACTTGAGAATTTATCTGATTTTTTTCTCTTATCAGTCTCTCATTGTCTGCCTTATAACTCTGCACTTCTATGTTCAGGCTTCTCACAGTCTCTATCAATGTTTCTTGCTCCCCTCTAGCCTGGTGTTTGTTGGATTCTGTCTTTGCATTACCAACACTGATATTTTGACCTTTGGCCTCTTTATCATGGATGGAAGCTCCCTCTCCTTCCATTTCTTGAATATGCATTCTTATACTGAACTAATATGTTTACACCCCCTAATTCTGTAAAATGTGCAAGAAACCATTTTGTTAGAATTATGCATATTATAATTTTTTTTTGTCAAACAATGATATAGGTCATTTTTCTCCTCAATTCATGAGGAGATATATTATCATTGTCCATATTATAACAATTCCATGTTATTCTTCTCTGAATCATATTTCCAATGACTATAATCTTGCCCTAATTCAATATTTGAGCTGAAAATTATGGCTTCCCAAAAAAATCACTTTCATCTCCTTTTCTTTTGTTTTGTAGTAAGATCTTGTTGAAATATTCCACAACTCCTTTAGCGGGTACATAATTCGAATTCTGCATAGGTGCTTTCTTCAAACCACTTTCCATGTGACCATGGCTCAAAACCACGAGCTTATCTACTCTTAAGCATCTTCTTCTGTTTCCTCTACACAGGAGCTTGTTCGAACATAATGTCCGAAGGCTTGGTTACTTCTAGGACCTTCGTGCCTCTAATTGATCCCTTTACCTTATCATGAGACCGGTGCTGGGACCAAGTCCTCCAAACTTCGACCTTCGACTATTCTCCCTTTTCAATCTTCCACTTCTCCCGAAGTAAAACTTTGTCGAAACACTTCTATTAGCTCCACTAGCAGATCAAACGACCGAGATTTGATCTCTCATCGACTGGACGATCCCGACTCATCTGGAGGCTTCAATGAGATCGACGGTCATGACTTAATCTGACGTTGAGATGGATGAACTTAATCAATTCAGAACTTCGACGCTTCGAGACTCCGAAACATTACAACTCCCAAGTTGCTCAACTCCCCTGGAGTGATACTCGCTAAATCTCTTACCCTATCCTTCCACTATTAAATCAGACGGTCACAAGAAATCCCAGAGGGTCTTAGATCAATGGAACACGTTAATTCGCTACTTTGGGACTTTGGGGAATTACAACTCTCGAGTTGTTCAACTTCCTCGAAGTGATACCTGTCGAAGCGGTCATAAAGTGACAATGACCGCTTACCGTCTGTTAACGCGTCTGCTTACACTATCCTTTCACTAGTTGATCCAACGAACATGAATTAATCAAGTGTGGGGATGGACAATCCTTATTCATTTCGGGACTTTGACGTTGCAGGACTCTGGGATATTACAACTCCCAAGTCGTTCAACTCCCCTGTAGTGATATCTGTCGAAGTGCTTACACCATCCTTCCACTACTTGATATAACGGTTGAGAAAGGTCCCGAAGGGATATTACATTGATAATCTGCGTGAATTCACGACTTCAGCCTTTGACACTTTCATAGGTAGAGACGTTGGACACCCCCAGAGGCCATACTCCTGGAGATGATGTGGCATACTAATGTCACCTATGGTGATGTGGACCCATGGAATATGTGGCACGTGTCACTAAAAAATGAACATGTTAGGGTCCAAAAGATACTGAATTTGGGTGACACTTGTCCCCACATAGTACCCCGACCACATGGCATACAACACATCATCGATCGAACGGACGATCCACCATCTCTGCTCCAAATCTGACAACCTGCATTAAAACCAAATTCTTCCCTCGATCTAACGGTCGACGGGGTTTTGGGACTTCGACACTCCGGGTTATAGCAGTTCTAAAATGGTTCGATTCTCCCAAAGTTAACTTCCTGAAGTGGTCAACACCGGGTGACCCTGACCAACGAATGATATTTCTCCCGAGCCTTCTATCAGATTGGACGGTCGACGAGACTTCACAACTTCGACCTTTTCCATGCTTTAGCCCTGTCTACCATAATCACCAAAGTGACGAAGTTTCGAAGTTTTCCGTCTCTTTCTTGGCTTCGATCAATGGTTTTGATCGCTCCTAAGATCCAAAAGGGATGACCACGACTCTACGATCCTTCACAAAGGATTGCTTTTTGCACGACGTTCTAGCTTATGTGTGATCTCTTTAGTGCTATATTTTTTGATCTTTAAGATCACAAGGACATATCTATTTCTAACCGTAATTCTATGTTCAAAGTTCTGTCTCAATCCAGTCCAGTGTTTCAACCTGAAGCTCTAATACCAATCTGTAACGTACCTAACCACCCCCAGGTTGGGCTACGATACTTCAAGCCCGCTTCTGAACTAATTTCGAATTATGATAAATTTTTAATTAATAAATATGCATGAAATATCTCATGCATAGATCAAGATTCATGCTACAAAATAAAAGAAATGAACCATATGTCGTGAACAACAATAACCAACAAGCATGCATATTATAGATACAAATTTCATAGATAAATAAATACACATCGGAAATAAATATATAGTTAAATGAAACCATGACAAATAACACTTATCTCTAATGAAACAAATCATCAACTGAATGCAGACCAAGGAAATTCCACCCAATCATAGACACTATTGTTCCAAGTCTCAACAACAATGTCACCCCCGAGCTCAAGGATGGTTCTAGAGTGTCACTCAACTTCCCAAACCAGTCAACAATCAAGATCTCACAGGATTCTCAGCACACACAACAATCCAAAGTACACCATCTCTCTTATACCCAACCTACACAACCCAAGAGAATGGACCCCCTCAGGCTGTCCACCTCCTTCCAAGGCTCCAGTGCATCTAGTCAAGAATGTCGGGACTCTCGGGATTCGTAGCTGTGGGAAAATATTAACGCATGTCAATGCATCTCAAACATGCACACATTAATTCATGATTGGAATACACATCGGTCATTACTTCCAACCAAATCATGGCTCCTCTCCACAGTTCATTTTTCTCTCCCGAGCCAAGTTCAAAAGAATGAAGAATGAAGAGTGGGTGAAAGAGTGAATGGATGCATGAACATAATGAAAGGTGTGAACAATGAACAATGAGTGAGTGAGTGAATGAGTGAAGAAGAAGCCCCCAAACAACCCACAAGATGGGTTTATAGCTTTACTTGCAAACCAAGAACCACATGGCCTTACCCAATAAACTCATGTAACCACTCCTCTCCATTAAAAAAATTATGGGTAAATAAAATATAAAATAAATACTTAGCCTCTCATGCCCTCTCTCTTATGGATCATATCCCCCTATAACTCTTTTCCTTGTCCGTCTAGCATCCAGTGATGTATTTATTATTAATAATTATCAAAGCATTACATTTCCTAGGCACACTGACATCTTTTATTGTTTGGGCACTCTGGCCTTTCATAGATTAAAAAAATACATTATTTAATATGGGGCTCAAAAACATGGGGTATTACAATTCAAGATGATGATGTCAACCATAAAGGTAAATATTTTTATAGGAAAATAAAGAAAACTACTTATTTAGTCATATTTTCAACTTATCTCCTTATAATTTTACTCAAATTTCAAGTGTAAGCATTCATTGGATGCAGAGTTAAATTTTGTATCCTACGAGTATCCACTCCACATCCTTTTGATAAACACAGTGAGATACAACAAAAATATATGAAAACAAAATTTTTCTTAGGCACTCCTTGTATGCAGGGGTTAAATGTTTCTTCCAATGAGTCCCACTCTGCATACTTTTGATAAACCCACAATGAGATACATTAGAAATACATGAAAAAACACATTTTCTTGAAGAGAAACATGTTTTTTCATGTATTTACATTGTATCTCATTGTGAGTCTACCATAACAATGTAGAGTGGGTACTCGTTGGATATGGAATTTAACTCTGCATCTGACAAATGCCTATAGTTGAAATTTGAGTAAACATATAAAGAGATATGCTGAAAATACAATTAAAATAAGTCGTTTTCTTTTTCTTTTTTTGAAAATTTATAACTTTTATTTTATTATTTTCCTTAGGATGCCCATTTATCAATAACCATGGTTGATCATGGTGAACCATTTATCAAAATCAACAATAGTCAAACCTGGTGACCATGGTTGACTATGTGAACCATCATATATCAATATATCAAACTCCTTACATAATGTGGTGAAACATGGTTTGTTAAGCCCTAATATTGGCTCATTACCCTTTAACTGGGGCATATTATATTAGTCATGTTATTTTATTTATGTCGGCTTTAGACCATTAGTTGTAATTATACCTCTGTTGAGTCTCAAAATGGTCCTTATTTTCACTCCATTATTCACCAATACCTTCACATTTACTTCCATATTTCCTTCATATCACCTTCATATCACCTCCACATCATTACATTTACCTCATCATTGGGTTAAAACTATGCTTTTCCAAAGTTTATCAATTCTTAACATTTTTAAGT
>JASDQU010101116.1:88058-100677 GCA_032191745.1 Picea mariana
TACAACTACTAAAGGAGCAACAACTATATGCCAAACCATCCAAATGTTTCTTTGGAGTAAAGGAGGTAGAGTATTTGGGTCATATTGTATCTCATGAAGGTGTCAAGGTAGACCCTAACAAGATTAAGGTCATGATGGACTAGCCGATTCCCAAAACATTAAAAAATCTTAGAGGTTTTTTGGGTTTGACAGGTTACTACCGCAAGTTTGTTTGGAACTATGGAAGAATAACAACACCTTTAACGACACTAACTAAGAATGATGCATTTTCATGGACTCCAGAGGCAACTAAAGCTTTTGAACAACTTAAAGAGGTGATGTGTAAAGCTCCTGTCTTGACCACTCTATACTTCACAAAAACCTTTATTGTGGAATGTGATGCCTCGGGAAATGGAATTGGTGTTGTCCTAATGCAAGAAGGAAGGCCCCTAGCTTTTGAAAGTCGACCACTCAAGGGAAGGGACTTACACAAACCCATTTATGAGAAGGAAATGATGACAATACTACATGCATTGAAGAAATGGCGTCCTTACCTAATAGGTAGGCACTTCAAGGTCAAAACAAAACATGATAGTCTTAAATACTTCTTGGAACAAAGACTATCTTCAGAAGAACAACAAAAATGGGTAACCAAGATATTGGGTTATGATTTTGAAATCGTCTATAAAAAGGGGAAGTAAAATGTTGTGGCAGATGCACTCTCAAGAAAGGATGAAGATGTTGAGGCCTTTTTTTGTGCTATCTCGATCATCCAACCCGATTGGATAATAGAAGCAAGGGATGAATGGAAAAATGATGAAAAAGTGTGGACTCTCATTCAAAGGTTGCAGCAGGATTCCAGTGCATCAGATACATTTACATGGAAAAATGATTCACTATGGTACAAAGATCGCTTATATTTATGTAAGAACTCCCAAGTCAAACAAAAGGTACTATTGGAATTGCACACCTCTCCAGTAGGAGGGCACTCGAGATTTTTGAAAACCTACCATAGAGTCAAGAAGGATTATTTTTGGGATGGCCTTAAAACTAATGTTCAAAGGTTTGTGGCAGAATGTGTGGTTTTCCAACAAAATAAGGTGGAAACAATTAAGACCCCAGGTCTTTTACAACCACTATCCATCCCAAGTCAGCGCTGGTAGGAGGTTTCCATGGATTTCATCACAGGGTTACCAAAGTCTGAAGGAAAGAGCGTCATCATGGTGATTGTTGATAGACTGACCAAGTATGCACACTTTTGTTCACTCTCTCATCCCTTTAAGGCTAGTACAGTTGCCACCGCATTCATGGAGACAGTTCAAAAGCTACATGGGAGCCCAAAAATTATTGTAAGTGACAGAGATCCCATCTTCACTGGAAATTTTTGGACATAATTATTTTCTTGTTTGGGTACTCAATTGGCTCATAGCTCATCCTATCATCCTCAATCTGATGGACAAACCGAGATAGTGAACAAATGTCTGGAAGGATACCTTCGTTGCTTTGTCTTTGATAAACAAACACACTGGTTCAAATGGTTACCCTTGGCATAATGGTGGTATAACACTTCATTTCATACTGCAACAAAAATGACACCATTTATGGCACTTTATGGATACCACCCTCCTTCGATCACTTCTTCTCTAAAATAAAAATATAAGGTTCAAGCAGTGGAAGATCACATCGAGAATCAACAACAAATTCTCCAAATCTTAAAGGACAACCTGACCATGGCACAAAATCGCATGAAACAACAAGCATATCAACATCGTAGTGAAAGAAGTTTTGAAGTAGGGGATTGGGTGTTTTTANGACAAGATCACAGTTCAAACTATATTGCCAGAACTTGACGAGGAAGGAAAAATCATATTGGAGTTTGAAGCCATCACTGACACAAGAATTCGCCAGCTGAGGAATATATCCATTTCAGAGTATCTCATTAAATGGAGGAAACTACCGGCGGAAGATTCCACTTGGGAAGATGAGTCTTTTATACATAAGCATCCAGAGTTACTCAAGCGTTGTAGACAACACTTGTCTCAAGGGGAGGGGCATGTTAAGCCCTAATATTGGCTCATTACCCCTTAATTGGGGCATATTATATTAGTCATGTTATTTTATTTATGTCGGCTTTAGGCCATTAGTTGTAATTATACCTCCTAGTCTCCTATATATACCAATGAGACATTTTCATTTTGAATCATCTTGTACTTGAACATTTAAGTGGGGTAAAAGGAGGTTTCCCCCTCGAAGAGGCTTATTTTCTAAAATTATCTCTTTTTCAAGGCGTTGAGTACTTTTCCTGAGGTTTTTCTATGCTATATTCATGTTTGGTTCTTAACATGGTTGAGTATGGTCGACCATGGTCAAACATGGAGAACTAGTTTACCATGGTCAAACATGGTGAACCATAGTGAACCATGGTCTAGCATTATCAACCATAGTCAATCAAAATCAACCATGGTCAATGATAGTCAAACAGGTTCAACCATGATCAACTGAATGTTAACTATAATCATCCATCATCAACCACAATCAACCCTCTTCAAACACAGTCCAACATGGTTAATTGTAATCAATCATAATTATTTGAGTCAATTGTACTCGAGCATATTCAACCAAATTCAAACATATTCATGGAAAGTTGACCAAAGTCAAACATGGTCAACCATGATCAACTAAATGTCAACTATAATCAACCATGTTCAACCCTCTTCAAACATAGTCCACCAACCATAATTATTTGAATCAACTATACTCGAACATATTAAACCAAAGTCAAACATATTCATGAAAAGTTCACCAAAATCAAACATGGTAAACCATGATCAACTATAATCAACCGTGTTCAACCCTCTTCAAACATAGTCCACCATGGCTAATCGTAGTCAACCATAATTATTTGAATCAGTTCAACCCTCTTCAAACATAGTCCATGATGATTGTCGTCAACCATAATTTTTTGAATCAATCATAATCAAACATATTCAACCATACTCAAAGATATTCATGCAAAGTCGACCAAAATTAAACATAGTCGACAATGACAAATACTATTTCAACATGGTCAACCAAATTCAACCAAAGTAAGTCATGGTTGATTAAAGTCAATCATAGTCAAACATAATCAACCACAACCAACAAAAGTTAATCAAAGTAAACCATGGTCAAACATAACCATACATTGCTATCCATAATCGACCATGTTCCACCATAGTCAAACATGTTCAACCATAGTAAACTGTCATAGATATTGTAGACCCGGCCTGCAAACATAGTATTAATGAACATAGATACAAAGAGAATAATACAATCACACATGCAACAACAAAGATGGGGGAAATGAGATCTTTATTGCTTAGCCAATGGAGAAAATGTATTACAATTCTCATAGAATCACTTCACGGGCTTCTACTTTTAAACAACAATTCCTCAAGCATTTTTCAGGCACATGGAAGATCAAGCGCTTGAGGAACAAACTACAAATGTAACTGACGGGTATGTGTTGTCACAACCCAATAATCTCCACCTTGAAAACAATTTCCTCATACTTTTCCCAACGAATCAAACACCATCTTCCTACAAGCCAAGAGAAGCCAAACACCACAACAACTTCTCTAACAACATTAGTTGCATGAACATGTCTGCAAAATTTTCTCCAGTATGGACTACTCCACCTACATTGAGTCAACATAACTACAAACTAAATCGTTGCAACCACTGTAGGTGATAATTGTGCTTCTGAGATACTAAAGAACTCATTTTCATGCCCTTTACCTGGTTTTGCTATGTGTCCATTGACAACACCAACTACATGTGAAATACTTGAAAATTCTCATTGCAAACATCAACCTTCCTGTGAGCATACGATACACTAGATATATAACCCTTTTCTTCTTCATTACTTAGGACATAAACCTAAATAAAGCTTACAATGGAAAGCCAAATGGATATTTACTAGTTTCACATTATTCATACTGATTTTTTTGAGTATCTTCTCCACATACTCTTGTTATGACAACCAAAGATTACCATCTTTCATGTCTTTGTGTATTTCCATGCCCAAGATTTGTTTTAGCTACTCCTAGATCCTTCATATCAAACATCCTAATCAAATGAGCCAACCTATTGATCTCAACCATGCGTGTGTTTTCTACAAGCATAACATATATCACCAAGATAACATATATAGCATAAACACAATGGTTATATTCACTTCTTGTAAAATTTGGCTCACCATGAAGGAAACAACATCTTGTATCATTTCTTGCTCGCGCTCTAGTCCATACAATGACTTCTTGAGTTTTCAAACAAATCTCCCTTTTTGATCATAAACAACTCTCAATTGTTCCATGTGCACATCTTTGCTAATGACAATTTGTGGGTAGTAGGTTCCCACACTCTACATCCCTCAACTCCATCATCATAACCAACAAAGATGCACTTCCTTGACTGAATCCATCCAAGCCAGCCAAGTGAACCTTCTCCTCTCACCCTAGGCTAATTTCAATGCTTCATTACATGCAATACATGAGATCCAAAAAAAAACACGAGCTACTAGAAACATGTGCCTGAAAACTACGACTCTTAACTTAACTTCCCCCATGAGCAAAACTGACCTAATTTCCCTCAAAGACAGGGTATCTGGGAATACCACATTCTCTACCCCTACCACCTAGGTCATCTAGATTTTGTCGGTAAATTTCAAATTCAGGTACGCATGTCTAACCAGGTTTTACAGCCGTATTCCCGTTTACATATTAGAACTCTACCTCGAACTTAACATTCCAAACCTTCGCCTTGCAATTTCAGTGGGAAACCAAGTCCTCTTCCTCACACCTGATCTTCGAGCTATGCAAAACATCCTCCTCCCACTTCACAAGCTTGACCTTGAGATCATCACCATCTCCATCGCTAATGTTGCTACATCCAGTGTCCCCTCAGACATTACCATGCCTAGCATGGCCCATGCATTTTCTGCCATCCTTGCATCCTTCCATGGTAAGATTCTTTGCATGTTGAATCAAGTTTTGGTTAGCTATCCACACGCTATTCCTTTTCTCCCCTGGCATGTACTTATGAAGTTCTTCCACGCCTCAGCCCCAAGGAAGGCAACCTAGTCCTAGAACCTTTCGACTAGTACCCTCACTATGCAGTACCTGAATCCATAAAAAAAACCCTGCTATGCCTAGTTGCCGGGCCAAAGGCACAACTTTCTTGTCTACATCAATCAGAGTATATGCGGGGAATGACATCACCCCCTCTCATTAGAACCAGTACCACGACATCGATGATTGTTTCTTCATAATCTCTAGACCATACCACTTCTGATTAGTCCTATTCAACCCTGTTCGACAAAAAAATAGGCTATGTTGCCTAAGAGGAGTTTTTCCACACTCAATCCAGATGAAATCTTCCATGGTTGATTATTTCCCCCTTCCATGGTTGATTATTTCCCCTTCCTAGATAGCCAAGTTCATAATGTTGAAATTTCTCCAAAATGTGAATGCCAGAATCCACCAATAATGCAAGATATTCAAATGGCTCACCACAAGATCTGAAGAAAACCACAAGCAAACTAGTGAGAGCCTCAATCAACTATACAACACGTTTCCTTTTATCCAATAATGGATTTTCTCAATCAACTATACAACATGTTTCCTTTTATCCAATAATGGAGTTGCTTTCGAGTACTAGGAATGCCCGTATACTTGTATTTGATTGTGATATGTGTTGCATCTGGTTGTGATATGTGTCTAGCAACAGAATTAAGGCTGCTGGTTTTACATTGTTTTTCACAAAATCTTTTGGAAACAAGTCATCTGCACTAAACTACCTACCCATAGATTTTCAAATTTGTGTTTTGAACATATGGAATTATGGTTCTCTATGACCAAGCAAAAGTTACACACGTGTATATAGATTGTTCCTTAAACTACAGGTTATGAAGCCTATGATGTTAAAGAGATGAAGCATGATCTCCCACAGAAAGCAAGGTCCGCACTATTCAAAACAATATTTTATATTTCATTTTGCAGCCACAATTGTCCTTTGCACCCAACATTGGTTAAGATAAAGAAATTGACCTTTAAGATAAAGAGAGTAACATTTTTTGTATATCCAAATTCAAAAATTACGCATCTAACCAAATTTTAAAAGTTATGCATGAAGACGACTTCTTCCTACTTATTCAATCCTCCCAGCGAACTTATATAAACACCAAAAACTAACAAGAAAACAAAGTTGAAAGTTGGACAAGGCTATCAATGATGATTAATGTTGTTCATCTTTGATTTTGCATATGTCCATAAGCGCTTCCACATTCATAGAACTAATATGGCAATTTCTGTTTTAGAATATTTTGTTGAGCTTTTTATCAAAACAAATTTATATCATGGTGAAATTATGGATATTCTTGGTACATAAGAGATATGTACAAAAATTTCTGTACTTGGAACCTATTGTAAAAGTTGTGGGTTGACTTGTTCTTTTTCACATAAAATAAAATGAAAAATATAAGAACAATTTATGTATTATCAAAATTACAGATAAATCATGTATATAACAATTTTTTAGCAATAAGATAATCGCTTAAAGCAATTTAAGTATTATTATCAAAATTGCAGATATAAGATCTTTTTATAGCACTTGAAAGGATACTTGAGGGTAACTTTATGGGATCTTTTCATTTAACAAAGCGTACTAAGTACCCTCAGTCAGATGGTATATTTTCCAAGCTTCAAAGTTTAAATGTTCTTTCGCTAAAAGAGTAACCAAAGAGATGTTAAGCATGAAAATAACAAACTGAAATAAGAAACGACACCAAATTTGTCATAAACCCACATATTACCAAACTGATACATAAATAATCAGAAGTCTCCTCATATATATCATAAATAATCAGAGGTTTTCTCATATATATGGAGAGAGAGAGCGCATCATATACAGAGTGACCATAAAACAAAAACGGATTGCCTTAAACTTGCATACTGCCAAATTGTTGCATAAATAAGCATGCCTTTACTTATCACAACACAAGTTTTTTCATATACATAGTGACACTCAAAGTAGAATTTGACTATATAACTAGTTGTTATTTATACATTAATAAACAAGCATATAGTCATCACCACCATCCTCCCCATAACGCTTAGGGCGGCTTCAAACCTTGGATTTTTCCCTAAAGAGCAACTTTAGGGAAATGTTATAGATACTTCTCTTATCCACGAAAGGGAGAGTTTCTGCTATGTCAATCATTCCTCTCTCCAAGTTCATCAAATCTCTCTTCCCAACCACTATAGATATTATTAACCAACTTCACGAAAGGGAGAGTTTCTGCTATGTCAATCATTCCTCTCTCCATGTTCATCAAATCTCTCTTCCCAACCACTATCGATATTATTAACCAACTTCACTAGGTCTGGAATTTGAAGTCCTACTGGACTTTTTTTTCATTTTAAGAAGTATTTGACAGATATATACTAAATCTACAAGTTAATATAGTATTAACGGACATGTAAAATTCAAACCCGTCATAATTTCTAATAGGTACTTAGCTTATTTAAGAACTACTGTATAAACTACCAGACTTGATAGAGATTCAGACAGTGGTTAGAAATGTAAATGAAAAACTAAATGGAATTTAATTTTACCCATAAATTTCTTTTTAGATTACAAGCTCTGAAAGATAAGCTTAAAATGTCATTTCTCATTAATTTTAACAAATTTATCTTATTTTTACATTTTTTTTTCATTAAAATTTTTTTATTACAAATTTTGAATATTGAATATGATTAAAACTTAAAATAACTAACACAAAAAACAAATAACCATCATCAAATTTTCAAATTTTCACTTTACAATAAGATAGATTTGAAATTCCAGTACTGAACCCCACCATCGTATTTAACCAATTTAACAGGAAAGAATCTCGCAATGACAATGGAGCAAGTATCTCTCCATTCCCAAGACCTTTCAGAAACCGATCAATCAAAACATGACAGACGTCTATTTTACCCTGCTTACTGCTTATTCGATAATGATCTAGTGCATTGAGAAGGTCGGTATCTTCGCAAAACGTTCTGAAAATCGTTTCAAACATTTCTTTGTCACAGCCCTGAATCACGTCCACAAGCCACGAGAGAGTAGAACAAGCATCATCCATGGCCTCTTTATCAACCTTAGATTTGATACGGTTGACATTTAACTTAAACTCTTTCAAAAGTGCAGACCTCCACGTATCTGCAATAGCTCATGATGCATTTGCGACCTTAATGCACGCTACAATATATTTCTCAAGTGTAGTGCGATGGCCTGAAATTTTCGGTATCGTGCACAACATTTCTTGTACATACTCCTCCAGCATCTGTAAATCCTCGGACTTGCATGCACTCATGCCAAGTCTCGCAGCTAATTCGGACTTGAAGAGACGTTACGAGCACTCGAAGCTGGGTTTCTTGCTCCAGGGTAATCTGTTCCATCCAAACCGATCTAGTTTACTGTTAGGTCAGCAGTATTCTTGTCTCCGAAATGCATCAGCTGTTTGGCCATTTACACTCTGTAAATAGAGAGATTCCTGCAAACACAAACCACTATGCTACGCTAACGCCCTCACGTTTCAAACACACCAGTGCACAACCTCTTTCAAGGCTTTTTAACATTTCTTCTCAAGATCTTTCCAGCAGTGCGAATATTTTATTGACAGGTTACATGCGATTTCATTAATTCAATCTCCATCATTGCAGTGACACCTATTGCTTTTATCAAACCAGCCATTATCAAGCAAATCAGTTTTATAGTTTGGTCCGTGCGACCTGTATCTTTCTGATCCCATTAAAGTACAAACATAAGTTAATGATCATCTCTTTGTCCTTATCGTCACTTAAACCTCACACGTAGTTTCTATGAAAAGTTTTGAACTTTAATGATCATCTCCTTGTCCTTATGGTCACTTGAGCCTCACACGTAGTTTCGCTGAGACGTTTGAACTTTATCAATGTCGGCTTGTGATTGTTCGAATCTGAATTTGGAACATATTTTTAATGTGGTAGTTTAAATATTCAATTAAATGATTATTTTTTTGTGTTTTTTTCTGTATAATCTCAATGCTTCAAGGGTTTTTCAGCATGTTGAATTTATTTTTGTATTCAGAAATAAATTTTAAACAACAAAAAAATAGTGATTTCTAACAGATTTATGTCACCCACGATATAAGTCATTTCGTAGAACACTTAGACAACTCTTATTTAAAATAGAGATTGTTTAAATGTTTTAAGTTTTGACATTTTTTACCCTAATCAATTTAAATTTAAAAATAAAAAAAATTAAGATGATGATGATGATGAAGAAGAAGAAAAACAACAACAACGTCCACTGTCTCAACCGAAGGCCACGTTGATCATGAGCCCATGCACGTCAACCACCCCTCTCTCCTACGGTGATGACCCGATGACGTTAATTTAATTCAACCGCGATCACCTCCACTTGCAAATGTTCCCCACCAGGTACGATGCTTGTGTGACTTTGATGGCTCTCCAGACTATTCCACGGGCTAATCTCTTCGTCCTCCCTGGGAAGATTGCTCATTATGCTCATTCCTTTGCCCAACAATGTAACATCCCACTCTTGCGTGCACTGAGTGAACTTATTCTTTGAGGACACTTGCTTGCAAGTGATCCAAATTATTATACTATTGGCCGTTTGATTATGATTATGAGGCATTAGGGATGTGATTATATGTTATTTTGTGTATTTACGTAAACATGTGCTATTGACTGGGCTCTCCTGAGTGTGCAAGACTTTGGACCTCGAGGATGCAGAGGCATCGATGAAACCCCTTGGACTCTGGATCGAGTCAGGGAGTGGACTATTGGGTTTTTATTATTGTTGATATGACATATGCACATCTGATTAGATGTTATGATGATTGATTTTATTTCTGACATGATTCATTGATGATGCAGGCTGACGATAGCTTGCCGAACATACTCACATGTGGAGTAGAGGGGTCACGGACAACTACCAGAGACGTTGAGGGAGAGGTGTGGACAACAACCCTTCTACAACCTACTAGCACTCCTGCCGTGGCTCAAACTATAGGTTAACAATTACTTAGTTCGAGAAGACCCACGATGCCGTAAGGGAAAAATGCGACAGTCGCTCACGATGATTCTAAGGGGCGCACAATAAGGTAGGGGCCTTATTCCTTAGAGGCCCTTAGTCTCCCACAAGATCACCTGGCGGAGTATTGACTCCAGGTTTTTTGATGTCTACCAAGTGAGTCAAGAGGCGAGTGGCACCCTTGGAGCACGTAGTGCGCCCTGAAGGACATGTCGCGCAAGAAAAACAGAAAGAGGCGAGTGGCACCCTTGGAGCACCTAGTGCGTCCTGAAGGGCACGTCACGTTGTTAACTAATAAGTGCATAAACCTAGATGGCCTTGGAACGAATGATGTGATGATAAAGTTTTAAAAAAAAAATTCCCTAATAAAAATGTCGCTCAACCTCGGAAATTAAAATCTACGTCTAAGTGATACTTGTGGAAAAAAAAAATAATAATCATCATTAAACATGTGGTGAAAGGGGGGTAAAAAATTCGATTAAATTATTAAAATCAAATTATATTGAGGGATTAAAATTTAAAAAAAAGGGATTGATTGTTTGTTACATATGCTAATTAAAATTTTTAACTAAAAAGAAAAAGGGGAAAAAGGGTAAATTCTACACTTGCTAATTTGAGTTTTAGATAAAAAGGGAAAGTGGAAAATTTAAAAGAATTAGGAAACTAAGGGAAAAGGGGGAAACATAAAGAGAAAGGGAAACATAAGGAAAAAACAGAATGACTAACTTAGTAAGGAATCTTGTCTTTAAGAACTTTCTAAATTGAACTCAACTAGTAAATTAGTAAGGGGGTAAGTCATTAAAATGTGTAAGGGAATATGGAGACACCTAGGAGCGATTCTAGAAATGCTTTTAGGTGGGTGAGGGAAATAGGAGTAATTAAATAATTAACAAAATTAATTTTTGGTGCAATGAAGGGGATGGGTGACACATGTACGGGGAGGATTTTTCTGAATTAAATTATTGAACAATAAATTAAATGATAAATTGGGAAAGAAATGACTTAGAAACTCTATATAAAGGAGGGAGGAGGAGGAGGAGGAGGAGGAGGATGGACTTCTTCATTTATGCGTAACGTTACGCTACAGAATTATTGACTTGATTGACTTATCTTGTGGGAGTTGGGATACCCAGCTCACTGAGGAGTGGTAGCTTGGCCTTGCGAGGTGAGTTGAGAGCTAGTTGTTCTCTGATTTAGTGTGCGTGGCCCCTTTGCGGCTTGGGGGGCTAAGGGGGAAGAAGAGTACCCCTAGCGTTGGTTGGGAGGTACCGATGATGTAATACCCCAAGGACTTGCCCCGATTCCATTATGAATTGTAATTATGATTTATAGGCTGGTGAGCTAAGTTTATATAAGATGATGGGGTTATGAGTTATTAGGCCAGGGAGCCTAAGTGTTGAAGGCCAAGAGCCTGATTTTGTACATGTAACTATGCACATTATTAATAAAGATAAACATCTCTGCGTGTGGACCGACCACTATGAATGAGTGATGGGGGACTAAGCTTCCACAAAGCATGGGTAAGGGATTGGGGGCTGGAAGGTTGGAAAGAGAGGCTAAGTGTTGAGCCTAGGGGCTTAAGTCCTTGGGAATAATATTTTAATATTATTCCAAAGCCATGTGAAATTCTATGTTTTGTCCTAAGTTCTTGGGGAGGAATGCATGCTAATGGAACGCATGCAGCTTCATGGGCGACATGTGTCGACCCAGGCGCATGCGATTTAACCCAGGAAATGAGCCGTGTTGGGGGGTTCACTTTGGATACCGTCGACTATCTGAACTGTTAATCCCGTCTGACCTCTGCAAGCATACCCTCATGCAACTTTGAAACCCAAAGGCCTGTGTTGATTTCTGGAGGAGCCGGTACACCCTCGGTCAAAACCATCAAGTCTGTGTTCGACCTTTGCGTGGATTGCTTATCACGCATCCCCGAAACCCAGAACCGTGAGTTTGTTCTGTATGGCTGGTTGGGAAAACCGAATGTTCCGTAATTGCTGAGCCGTGCATCCTGTGTTGCTTGCTGGAAAGCCCGACGCATCCTGTAATCGCAGAGCCGTGCTATGCCTTAGCACTGATTGTTGTCGTTTTGGGTGTCCATACCCGTTTTCCCAGTTGGTTGTTGTGGCCACGCAGTGCTAGACTGCGTGTGGCTTGCTGGCCAGTGTAAGTTCGTGCTGAGCCTCGTGGTTGCCCGACTGTGTTGGGAACCAAGATTAAGGAAACAGGTTGTATGACCTATGTGTAACCTCTCTCCAGGTGAGAGAGGTGATTGTTGTTGAAGAGGCAGGTTTTACCAATCTTGTGAGCGACTCTCTTAAGGCGAGAGAGGGCATGGAGGAAGGAGAGAGCTTCTGGAAGGAACCATGTATCTACCACAGAGCTTGGATATTTCCGGTTTGGTCGGTTGCTGAAGCCCAAGGCAAGGGAGGTTAGCAGCTGAAGGACTGTCTAGGTGACAGAGAAGGTGTATACTCCTGGGGTGGGACAGGCATGTGGGAAAGGAGAGTCTATGGGCAGTGGG
>JASDQU010101116.1:107631-119985 GCA_032191745.1 Picea mariana
CCAGTGGGTTGACGGTCGGGGAATGTTACAATATGGTATCAGAGCATAGTTTCAACACTGAGCTTGGATGGGCCGGATAAGTGGTCTTTGGACCGAGGTTTTGAGAAGAAATTGTGTCTGGAGGACTAATTTCAGACCTTAGAATGTTTCTGAGTGTCAATGGACTACTTGACCATGTTACAAATATCAGGAGGTGTAGTGGTATTATAAAACTACAACTGGTGTGGTATATGGCCACAGGGAGAGAGAGAACTCCACACCAGAAGTGTTGGATCAAGTAGATGAAGGTTCATAAGGAGGGTACCAAGTCATTGGCCATAAGTCCTTGAGAAGCAGAGTTGGACGGTCATAATTCTCTATGGAGAACTCGCGAAATCGCGAGGGCCGTAAGATAGCCAAAAGTTGCAAGGTGGTTAGTGGATGGAGAAACTCACCACCCTAGGATCCAGAATAAACGTGGGTCGTTGATCGTGGTTGGTTTGAACCGTTGGATCATTTCGTGAATTCAAGGATCGTGAACTTGGAGTGCAGGCCAAATTCTTGGTCACTCCAAGTCCCAAATCGTGAAAGATATTAACAAGGGTAGAATCGGACGGTGAAGCGCTTCCAGGAAGAAGTGCCAAAATCCCGTGAGCCGTCGGATCCAGCCAACTAGCGAGGAAGTTAGGGATGAAGAGATTTGATAGGTGTAAGCATAGGAGAGACCTGGATTGTCGGATCAAGGGAGGCTCACAGCCGTTGATCTCATACATAAATTTCCATATTGGAATTCGGGGATTGAAGCGACAAGAGATTTGGAGTCGTTGCATTGTGAACTCCCGGTTCTTGAAACTCCGAAAAGATCTGGACCGTTAGATCCAAATCATCGAGGATCGTTGGATCTCATACAAGAACTCGTGTATCGGAATTCGAGGATTGAAGTGACAAGAGATTTGGAGTTGCTGCATCGTGAACTCCCAGTTACCGAAAACCTGAAACCTGGAGTTCCGAAGTCCCGAAATATTTGAAGACCCGTAGCGGATTTTTTTTTAACCATTGGATGTTGGGTAAACATGGACCGTTGATCCACCCGATTTACGTGAATTCGGTAAATCAAAACTCCGAGAGATAGTTGTGTGTGCCTTAAACTCTTCGAACGCCGAAGGCCCGAGTAGCACCTAGTAGTCTAGCACTTGGTCACGACCCTTGGTCATGTGGGTAGGGAATAAAAAAGAGGGAGCTATCACCCAAAAGTACAGAGCCGAGTAGAGCTCAGAAAATTCGTGAAATTGAAACATTTTCTTAAATTGGATTGTTTATGAATGATGAAGGAATTGTCAAGAAACGAAGGCCTGACAAATTCTAGTCGTCTGCGCATTGTATTGCAGAAGGTTGACGAGTGTCAGAACTGACTTGAATTGCCACAAAGTGCAAAGAAATGGAAGAGACACATAATGCTTCCAATTCAGAAAATGAAGCTCAGAAGAGACAGCGTAGAACTTTTGTATGTAGAGTGTGCATATCAAGCGCAAGGAGTGCTTATAGAGGGAACTTGTTTTAAGTTCGAAAGACTCCAGGAGATGAGCGTAGAGGGTGCCAGGAGGGCACCAGAAAGTCTTTTGGAAAACACAGAAGGGTCGAGTCCCTTTGAGACTGAGTAAGTTAAAATCTCAGGGAGAAACAATGCAAGTTCGCACGCAGAGCGCAAGTGTGCGGCAAGGTGAAGTTAAAATTTCATTAACCGAAGCTCGGGAGGGAAAACACCGTCGAAGCCTTCGAAATATTCGAAATCCTTCAAGTTAGGGAGGAATTCAAGTCCAAAAGAATTGATGCCAAGATATTTGGAAAGAAGTCATTGAGAACCTAAATGGACGGTAGGAATCCTTGGAGGGAGAAGCGTCGATAGTTGTGCGTCGTTAGATCAAAAGAAACTGCGAGGAGGATAATGCTAAGAGTCATTTAGCACTTGAAATCTCAGGGGAGGTATTGAGTTGTCGATCTCAAGGAAGATCAAACCGTTGATTCCTTTCATTGGGAAATCAAAAAATTGAAAGTTGGGAGAACAGAGGAAGTTGTTCTTGAAAATCCCGAAACGCGAACTTTCGATTCACGAGTAGAGATCTAGACCATTAAATCACAGCGAGTGTCAGTTGTTGATCTGACACACTTGAATTTCATGAAGACAGAAGTTGAAAAGGGAAGAGAACTGTTTTCTAATTTCGTGAACCGTGAAGTCCCGATTCACGAGAAATGATCCACACCATTGGATTACGAGGAGCTTTGAGTCGTTGGATATGACTCATGTGGATTTCGTAAAACTAGAGATCGGAAGAAAAGAAGGGAAACTGTTTTTCGAAACCTCGAAATGCGAATTGTCGATTCGCGAGGAATTGATCTGGACCGTCAAACCCGGAAAGCTGTGGACCTTTGAAGAGGAAAATGGGGTTCAGGAGTTCGGACCTCAGGAGAAAGGAGGAGAGATAATCCTCGAAGTTCGTGAAGGGTAAAGTCCCGTAGTGCTTGGAAGTTGGGGCCCCAGGTCATAGCTAGAGGTCACGCAGGTGGAAGTTAAGGGAAGAGCTAGCACGTGCTAGACTCTTGTTTCAGATTTCATGGATAGAGAGAGTTGAGGGTGACTCATATCGAAACACCCGGTACAAGAAATCCCGAAACGTCTTTTGGATAGGCACGTGGTCATAGTCGGTGGCCATGTAGGAGAAACTTGTGCCGTCGCTAGTTCTCGCGGGTGAGTTTTCACGCAAGGCCTGTGGATTTGTTCCGTGGAGGTTCCAGTAGGCACTCGAAGAGCTGCTCCAGCTCTGAGAGTTGAAGATCCATTGACTGGGAGGTCAGCAGACCCCGCTGAGGTGGGGGAACTGCGTTGAAAATGCTCAGGGAAGGAATAATCATGCACAGTTATTACAGTGGAGAGCACAAGAAGATTCAGGAATCCGGGAAGAATTGAATACTTATGGGATCAAAAAGAAAAAAAGTTTTATAGGGAGAAAGAAGTTGCTGCAATTTTGTGGCAGCAAGTATGTTATGGCTCGTTTGGTCAGCCCAAGGAAAGAATGCTTGCATGTTGCAAGTGTTATTGATGATGTTGTTGCATAATGAGGGAAGCAACAGAAAGCTGAAATGTTGATTATAAGTTTGATAAAAGAAGCATGAAAGCTTATACTTCCATCAGACATTCAGATAGTATAAAATTTATTAATGGCAGTCATGAAGGTATGAGTTTTTATTACACTTTTTGCATAATTACTGAAAGGAAATTTAGGTAAGAATTTCCTCAGCCAGAGTTATTTTATAAAATCACATGATTATATTATTGAGTGCATACCACTAGATGTGGTAAAGGCTGGAGGCCTGTATTAATTCAAATCTTTTTAGCTTCTGAATGCACACACTCACACAGTAGAATGTCATGTTAATTTGGTTATGGGGTAATAACCAAACAATTAAAAGATAAGAACTTGTTATAAGAATGAATGCTAGTAAGCTAGTCATGTATGAGACCAGGACATGGTTGGATATGGCAAGGTACGGATATGGAAAGATTATGAGCCACACAGGTACTAAAATATTCTTACCTTTAAATAAAACTTGGACTGCAACCTTTTTTCTAACGCTAATGTACACCACAGAATTATATTCTTGGTGTAGTGTTCGGGTCGAAAAGGAAGGCATCCAATTAATTGGGAAGACAATAGGAAGTGTGTGGAGAATGTGTCGACACATTGGCCAGAATTCCAACTCACGGATGATGAGATACATGACTGAGATAAAGAGAATTATGTAATTCAATGCAAGGTGCACCGAATAAGTATGCATTGAGAATTGCACTCATGCATAGTAAGTGATAGAATTGTATATTAAAATCAATAGTTGAATGAGTTTTGCAAGTACATTCACATATATTATTGCATGGAAATAATTTTTACTAACAACTGAAATGTTGTGAACTCATGAAGCTGAGGACATTTCAGGAGTTGTTGGACATTGCAACAGGAAAGTTGCAAGTCAAGTAGTCACATGAGCATTGCCTACAGGAAAATTTTCTTGTTCAGAAAAAGAAATAATGAACTTACAGATATTACTGTGAACATGCATATGCATAGAATGACGAGTCGTTCTAGTTTATTAAATTGTTGGGTAATTGTGATTGAATTGCTAGGTGGAGGAAATTCTAAGATTACTGCATAAGATTTTGAACATATTTCAATTGAATTATGATGTATAGGAAATACTGACAATTGTTGGCAGTATGCAAGATGAAGCATTATGGGAAAAATGGTATGCAGTTTGGTGCCTGTGGAAAACCACAAGGATGGCTGCATTCATAATATGGAAACAACCAAGATGAATTATGAAATAGAATTTCATGTTTTGGGAAAAAGATGAATTCCCTTTGAACTAAGTTTGAGTTTCTAAATAAATTCTTTTATGTTTTCTCATGATAACTGCATGTGGGTGATGCAGATGAGATGATGTTGATTAAAGTTGGAATGTTGACTACAAAGAGTAGCTCAGGGAAGATGCTGATTGGAGACAATAGATCTTACCTTGTGGATCCCCAGTGGATCTAAGTGTGTGTACACTTCTCCTTGGGTTGCCTTGGAGAAGTCTGGAGCCTTGGAGGGAGAAGTGTGGGGATAGGTTCCTCGGTATGAGGTCTGGAGGGTACCTGGAGACCTTTGAGGGCAGTTGGAACTCCGGGAGCCACGGTGCTCTGAGACTTCCTGAGCCGGCCTATTGCTGAAACCCAAGGAAAGGGAAGTGTAGCAGCCGATGGACTGTGTGACAGTGAAGGTGTACACTCCTGGGGTGGGACAGGCATGAGGGGAAGAGAGACTGTTGGTTGGAGTTCTGCCAAGGTTTGGTACCTTGGCCTAGACCACGTGGATATGGATTGTGGACTGTGGTTATCTTGGGAAGCCATTGCCCTGATGGAGTCATAGCCTTGCTCAGGGGTGGAAGGTCTTCTGAAATCAAAAGATAAGGACAATTCTCTATTTATTGTATGTTGAGTATGTTGTATATAGGCTATAATGCTATTAGAATTGTCTGTATATACATATATATACATTGCATATATGCTTGCATTACCGCACTCATGACTGTACATAATGTGTCTCATATTTCATTACTTCAAAAATATATATACCTGATGCTAATCATGTAATCGATTGGAATGTGATTCAGGTGGAGCAACAAGGCGTCCTGCAAGTGCAACCTGTGCGCATATTGGACAAGAAAATAAAACAGCTCCGGAATCGATCTATTGAGCTTGTAAAGGTCTAGTGGACCTCGTACGGTCCTCAGGACGTGACATGGGAGCATGAGGACGCTATGCGGGCATAATACCCGCATATTTTTGAAGATTTTGGAAATATTGTTGATGCTGTGTGAAAGTTGCACTAAGGACAGTGCAAAAATAAGGGGAGGGGATTGTAATACCCCAAGGACTTGCCCCGATTCCATTATGAATTGTAATTATGATTTATAGGCTGGTGAGCTAAGTTTATATAATATGATGGGGTTATGAGTTATTAGGCTAGGGAGCCTAAGTGTTGAAGGCCAAGAGACTAATTTTGTACATGTAACTATGCACATTATTAATAAAGATAAACATCGCTGCATGTGGACCGACCATGATGAATGAGTGATGGGGGACTAAGCTTCCACAAAGCCCGGGTAAGGGATTGGGGGCTGGAAGGTTGGAAAGAGAGGCTAAGTGTTGAGCCTAGGAGCTAAGCCTAGGGGCTTAAGTCCTTGGAAATAATATTTTAATATTATTCCAAAAGCCATGTGAAATTCTATGTTTTGTCCTAAGTTCCTGGGGAGGAACGCATGCTAATGGAATGCATGTAGCTTCATGGGCGACATGTGTCGACCCAGGTGCATGCGATTTAACCCAGGAAATGAGCCATTTTGGGGGGTTCACTTTCAATACCGTCGACTATCTGACTCGTGAATCCCATCTGACCTCTGCAAGCATACCCTCACGCAACTTTGAAACCCAAAGGCCTGCATTGATTTCTGGAGGAGCCGGTACACCCTTGGTCAAAACCGTCGAGTTTGTGTTCGACCTCTGCGTGGATTGCTTATCACGCATCCTTGAAACCCAGAACCATGAGTTTGTTTTGTATGGCTGGTTGGGAAAACCGAATGTTCCGAAATTGCTGAGCCGTGCATCTTGTGTTGCTTGTTGGAAAGCTTGATGCATCCTATAATCGCAGAGCCACGCTATGCCTTAGCACTAATTGTTGTTATTTCGGGTGTCCATACCCGTTTTCCCAGTTGACTGTTGTGGCCATGCAGTGCTGCACTGCGTGTGGCTTGCTAGCGAGTGTAAGTTTGTGCTAAGCCTCGTGGTTGCCCGACTGTGTTGGGAACCAAGATTAAGGAAACAAGTTGTATGACCTGTGTGTAACCTCTCTCCAGGTGAGGGAGGTGATTGTTGTTGAAGAGGTAGGTTTTACCAATCCTGTGAGCGACTCTCTCCAGGCAAGAGAGTGCGTGGAGGAAGGAGAGAGCTCCTGGAAGGAACCCTGTAGCTGCCACAGAGCTCAGAGATTTCTGGTCTGGTCTGTTGTTGAAGCCCAAGGCAAGGGAGGTTAGTAGCCAAAGGACTGTCTAGGTGACATAGAAGGTGTATACTCTTGGGGTGGGACATGCATGTGGGGAAGGAGAGTCTGTGGGCAGTGGGCATAAGTGGTTCCTGGGAGAGAATCCTCCTTCTTTTGCTCGTATTCTTCATGTAAATCTTACCTAGCCTAGGGTTCCTTACCCAGTGGAGCTTAGTCCCAGCTCGGGGGTGACCTACTGCTGAGAGTGATGAGTAGCGTGGTTTAAGGATGGTAGGTTCGTGGAAGGTCTACACACAGTTGGTGGAATCACCATGGTTTCAAAGATAAGTATCAACTTATGCTTAATATTATATTTTGCATGCCTGTGATGCTTATATGTATCATGTATTCTATTGTGCATATGAATTATTGTTAATTTCGGGGATTATTTATGTTAGTAGTAATCTTGTGCTTACTCTGAGTTAAATGTGTTTAATTTGATTTAAATGCATGTTATTAATTAAGTATGAGAATGATGTTGTTCCGCACAGTAGCGTTGCCCGACCAATGGGTTGACGACCGAGGAACGTTACAGGTCAAGTCTCATCGGTCGGCAAGACGAAGCTGCACAGAGCGCATGGGAAAATGACTCAGAGCTGTCACCTTGGGCTACGGTACACATGATTTTATTTTGCATAGTAGATAATTATTGATCTTACGCTTTCATTTATGTACTTTTATTATGTAAGGAAAAGTGTTTTACTTAGCGTTTTTAATCGAAAACTCAAAATCCTTATAGCTTTATGCTCATTGCATCGATTGATATCCTTGTCCATCGATCCTTGATTGCTATGGATGTTATGTTATTTTTTGATTATTGAAGAGTTGTGCTTTATCTTTGTCCTCATCCCTAGATCATCAGTCCACGCCTGAGTAGTGGGCTAGGAGCCGAATCGACGGTCGTCACTTCGGTGCATAGTGACCTATAGATTCTAATGCCCTGCTTTTCTGTGTGTGGATGATGAGTGAAGGAAGTGTTTGCCGAGCTGTCTACCCCTATTGATTTTTCTTGGCTGATTGATTGTCATTGCGCCTTCTTGTGTTGAGTAATTATGCTATTGTTATCCTTCCTATCCGCGAATCGGTGAATACCCTCTACTTTTTTAACTCTGCGTTTTACCTTTTTACAGAAAACATTTTACCGTTTACTTGACCACGATTTACCATTTTAAAGTCATCAATTTACCCTCTTATTGGACGGAGACCTTGCCAAACTTTCGACTGCGAACTTACCATTCTAGATTGCAAATCTATTCCATTGTGATAGCGTTGTCAATCATTAATTTAACTTTACCTGCATTATCAGTTGATTAAATTTATCTGCATTTTATTTTTGGCAGAGTTATCAATCTTCTCATGATAGCATGATCAACCACCCCTTTAATGGTTTTCATTGTACTCAACTAAAATATAATAAGGATACCCGCAGCGATAGAAATTTAGCATTCCCAGACTCCGCTCAACACCTTTCCAGACTGCATTTTCTGCTTATGTGCAGCCAGCATAGTCAACATAGTTTTAAGCAACCCGTAACTCGTCATACTAGCTACGTTTTCATTTTCTTTTGAACCCAAATGCCAACGAATCTGTGTAGATACACCTGCGTTTTAACTTTCATTTGATGGTGGATTTATACCTCCAATGATAGAGATTACTAGCTGACTGCATTTTTATGGATTGGAGGGTCTGCGTTTAAAGTAATTGAAGGGATGTGCATGCGTTTTGTTTTATTTATTTATCTGCATTCTGTTTTAGAGTATCCGAGCCCCCTTTTGGCTATCCCTGTGTTGTATTTAGTAGTTGACAACTTTTTGGCGATTTTTGATACTATCACATTTGTGTACAGTAATTGACAGTTATGTTGAGATTTTATGATGTTATCACCATAATGCATTTAATAATTTATGGCTATTCATAGATAGGTGTAGTTTTATGCAACATTATATTCTTTATTGGAGCATCATTGATATTTCATAGCACTCCATGCTCAACAACCTGGGTAGCGTCAATTTTAGTTGACATTAATAACTCGGACTGTTATGCATTGTTTAGCCATTCTATTAATTGAAGAATAAGAGGGTAAATCTAAGCAGAATGATTCGCTTGACAGCATGGGATCATTGCTTTTACTGGAATGATGTTTAATTACCAGCGAGTTATGGATAGTACCCAAAAATTTTAGTATTTAGTTCATGCAGAGATATCATGTTTCTGCCACCAATATCATACCTACCAGATGGCGGTAGCTTACATGCAACCCTGTAATAATTACACAAAACAATAATAATAGATTGCCACGTCGTATTAAATATACCTGTATTTGGATAAATTAATCAATGACAAAGATATTAGACCGTTGACTTACATTGATATTGACAACCTTATGGAAGGGAAACGTTGCCTGAGTTGGACAGTGGGTCACACCATTCAAGGACAAAGTTCTTTTTATAACTGAATATTATATTGATTATCCTCTGACAACAAGTTTATTCAATGTGGATATGACAACGTTTTATTTGTTGGCATGTTTAACAGGCAGAGTATTCTTGACATTGATGGCAAGATCAAAGTATGCATCGATGGCAAATTAGGGACAAAGTAAGATCAGGAGGAATTAGTGCAGAGTCGAACGCAGTGCGAAGGTGTGCTTGTTCATTTGATGGAAAACAAGTAGGTAAGGAAGACTAGCAGCACAACGATGATCGAATGGAAAGATCAAAGTGTTGGTCAAACTCCATTTTGGAGTTTCGACTACCGAGATTTTGGATACCGGGAGTTGGAGATGTCAAGAAATCCCACTATAGGAGTCCCGAAGTCGCGAAATGTGAAATCGCAATATAACCAGAACCGTGGATCAAGGACAAATCTGGACCATCGATCAAAGAAGAAGACGTGGCGAAAGATCATGCTTTCGCTGACTGAAAAGTTAAAGGAATGACATGCTCCAACCTTTCAACTCGCGAAGTTGCGAAATGCAAAATCCCGAAAACCTGAAACAGGCGCACCACTCAGAGTTTTGAATACCGGGATTTCGGTTACCGGGAGATGGAGATGTCAGAAACTCTCGTCATCAGGAGTCCCGAAGTGCCGAAATGTGAAATCCTGAAAACCCAAAAAAGGCGCATCACTCGGAGAGTTGGATACCGGGATTTCGGTCACCGGGAGATGGAGATGTCAGAGACTCTCATCAACAAGAGTGCCGAAATCGCAAAATGCGAAATGGCGAAATGATCTGACCCGTTGGTTCGAGGAGATCGTGGACCGTTGATCTGACTCCATTTTGAAGTATGAGATATCGAGATTTTGGATACCGGGAGATGGAAATGACAAAGACTCTCATCATAAAGAGTCCTGAAGTCGCGGAACCCGAAGTCGCGAAATGATAAAAGAATCCACACAGGAGTTTCGGATACCGGGAGGTTGAGAGGTCAAGAGTCAGGACACTGCATCACAAGAGTCCCGAAATCATGAAACCCGAAGTCACGAAATACAATTCGCTGAAATTAGGAACGTTGGAGTACCAGACCGTTGATCTGACTCCATTTTGGAGTTTCAGATACCAGAACTTGGAGGTGTCAAGAACGCTTCACCACAGGAACGCCGAAGTGCCGAAATGTGAAATCGCGAAAAGCACTTTATGGATAAGCGCTTAGTCTTGGCCATGGTCATATCGAGGAAGGAGCTAGTCCATGCTAAACCCCATTATGGGGATCGAGAGTTGGAGGAGTCAAGGGACTGACTGGAGAATCCCCGAAATGCGAAATAGTGAAATGCAGTTTCGAACTAACTGATGGTCACTGCCTGTGGTCACATTGACAGAATATGGGGGAAGGAGCTAGTGCAGACAAGCTCCTTTTCGGAGTTTCGGGGATCACGACTGGGAGTGTCGAGACACTTGGTCACACAAATGCCGAATTGCCAAATGCCGAAATGCCGAAATGATGAAATGTCTATATAGCTGGTGGTCACCGTCGATAGTCACGCAAGAGGAAGGAGCTAGTATAACTGGGCTCTATTTCAAGGTTTGCACTGTAACTGCAAGTAAACTACTGATGGTTTCTGCCAGAGGTGTGGAAAATAATTCTGTGTAAATGCCAGAGGAGTGGAAGAGTCTAAGGGAACCTTCCAGTGGAATGAGGACTAGAAATAGAGGCGATTGACAGCTGGAAGAGCATTTGAAGCCTGTGACTGCAACAGAGAGGTTAATATTGACTGTGCCAAAGAAGACAACGAGTCTCATCTGCTAGAGAGGCTGAGGAATCTCAGCATAACACCCAGTGATGCTGGATTCATGGGTTTAACAGTCAGAGAAGCTGAAGAGTTGTCATGATGAACAGGTAAAGCACACAACATGCAAAACATGCAGAACCACTGGTGAATGCACAAGATGCACAGGGAGTATAAGAATGTGGGACAAAGAAGAGATTAGGAGTTGTTGCGGTGGTGAGGGATGCATCTATGAAGAAGGAGGTGGAGTGCAGTAGTTGAAAGTGACAGAAGACAAGGTGCATTGAATGAGAATGGTGAAGAAAACACATGAGGCAGAAGAACAGAAAAGGGCAATGGAAGCGTGCAGAAAGACAATGAGGAAGACAGAGCAGCGAAATCTTGCAGAACAGTGATGAGACTGGTAAGCTGTTGTTGAACACTATATCACTGTAATAAGTCTCAGTAATTGATATTCATAAATCAGGGTGGTAGGGAGGTGCTAGGGAGGACTGGTGTCCTCAGAGGTTCAAGTGGGTGCTTGAACACAGGGAGTTGTATCTTCCTTCTAGTTGGTGCTAGAGAAACCAGGGAGTTGGTGCTTCCTTCTAGTTGGTGCTAGAGAAACCAGGGAGTTGGTGCTTCCTTCTAGTGGGTGCTAGAGAAAACTGAGAGTTGGTGCTCTCAGCAACTTGCAGCTTGCAAAAACAGAGGTTGTAGCCTCACAATGAGTTGGTGCTCATATGTATGATAATGTAAAGAATGTAAATAATACTTATCATATAAAGAAGAAGAGGTTTTTACCCTTTATGGGTTTCCTCGGGAAATATTTGTCTCTGTGTATCTCATATATGTGACTGATGCTGAATGTGCCATTGCTTATTTCTCTGCATTATTGTGATCATCATTGAGTGCCTTGTAAAGAATTTAAAAGAAGCATAATTGTTTAAGCACGGGAACAACTGATTCACCCCCCCTCTCAGTTGTTCAACAATTGGTATCAGAGCCAACCCCTTTTATCTAAAGGTAGATCCTAGAGCTTAAACATGTCAAGCAATGAAGGAAATTCAACCAATAAGGCCCCTCTATTCAATGGAACAAACTTTTCCTTCTGGAAAGTTAGAATGAGAACCTACATAATGGATTTAGGTGCCGATGTTTGGGATGTGGTAGATACTGGTTATGTGAAGCCAGTTGTACTAGCCAATAAGGATGACAAACTAGAATTTAGCTTCAACGCTAAGGCTATGAATACTATCTTGAGTGGGCTTGCAGAAGCAGAATTCATAAAAGTTATGCATCTAGGAATTGCCAAAGAAATGTGGGACAAACTCATTAGAAGTTATGAAGGCAATGAAAAGGTAAAGGATGCCAAGCTTCAAACCTACAGAATACAGTTTGAACAACTGAAGATGAAGGAAGATGAAACTGTTGGAAAATACTTTCTGAGAGTAGAAGAAATGGTAAATGAAATGAAGGCACTTGGTGAAACAATTGAGGAACCTTCTTTAGTTCAGAAAATCTTGAGATCTCTCCC
>JASDQU010101116.1:156088-205468 GCA_032191745.1 Picea mariana
AGGGGTGTTCATTTCTCAAGAAAATTATCTAAGAGAAATGTTGAAAAGGTTTCAAATGGAAGATTCTAAACTTGTGGGCACACCTATGGTTACTGGTTGCAAATTAAGCAAGGATGATGACTCACCTAATGTTGATCAACATTCATATAGGTCAATGATAGGCAGCCTGTTGTACATCACATCATCTTGCCCAGACATAATGCATGTTGTAGGAATGGTTGGAAGATATCAGTTTGCACCTAAACAGAGTCACTTACTAGCTGTCAAAAGGATATTCAGGTATCTGAAAGAAACAATGACTTATGGTCTGTGGTATCCCAGAAATCAGAATTTTTGGTTAACTGCTTATTCAGATGCAGATTGGGAAAACTGTGTTGATGAGAGGAAAAGCACTAGTGGAGGAGTATTCTTCCTGGGTGAGTCATTAGTAGCATGGCTTAGTAAAAAGCAAGGTTCCATTTCTTTATCAACCACAGAGGCATAGTACATTACTGCTGCTACCTGTTGAACTCAAGTATTATGGATGATTCAGACACTTGCAGACTTAGAGGTAAAATACACTGCACCAATCCCAATTCATTGTGATAACACTAGTGCCATCAACGTGTCTAAGAATCCTGTATTCCACTCCAAGACCAAGCATATTCCCATAAAATACCATTTTTTGAGAGAGAAAGTCACCAATCAGGTTGTTCAGGTTCAATACATTCCAACCACAGAACAAATAGCAGACATTTTTACTAAACCCCTAGCTAAGACCCCTTTTGAATATCTCTGACAGAAGCTGGGAGTCATCCCGTTTCACACCTAATAAAGTCCATCCTGTTAGGGGGAGTCTTATATTTATTTCATATCTGATACCTCCTAAAAATACTACAACAGCTCAAGGGGAGCATGCTTTCTTTGACATTGATGTCAAAGAGGGAGAAAAGGACAGGTCAGGGTGCCTTTGTTGCCATCAATGCCAAAAGGGGAGATTGTTGGCATGTTTAACAGGCAGAGTATTATTGACATTGATGGCAAGATCAGAGTATGCATCGATGGCAAATTAGGGACAAAGTAAGCTTAGGAGGAATTAGTGCAGATTCGAACGCAGTGTGAAGGTGTGCTTGTTCATTTGATGGCAAAGAAGCAGGCAAGGAAGACCACCAACGCAATGATGATCGAATGGCAAGATCAAAGTGTTGGTCAAACTCCATTTTGGAGTTTTGACTACCGGGATTTTGGATACCGGGAGTTGGAGATGTCAAGAACTCCCACTATAGGAGTCCCGAAGTCGTGAAATGTGAAATCGCAATATAACCTGAACCGTTGGATCAAGGATAAATCTAGACCGTCGATCCAAGAAGAAGAAGTGGCGAAAGATCATGCTTTTACTGACTGAAAAGTCAAAGGAATGAAATTCTCCAACCTTTCAAATCGCGAAGTCGCGAAATGTGAAATCTCGAAAACCTGAAACAGGTGCACCACTCGGAGTTTTGAATACCGGGATTTCGGTTATCGAGAGATGGAGATGTCAGAAACTCTCGTCATCAAGAGTCCCGAAGTGTCGAAATGTGAAATCCAGAAAACTCGAAAAAGGTGCATCACTCGGAGAGTTGGATACCGGGATTTTGGTTATCGGGAGATGGAGATGTCAGAGACTCTCATCAATAGGAGTGCTGAAATCGCGAAATGCGAAATGGAAAAATGAGCTGAGCCGTTGGTTCGAGGAGATCGTGGACCGTTGATCTGACTCCATTTCAAAGTATTTGATACCGGGATTTCGGATACCGGGAGATGGAAATGACAAAGACTCTCATCATAAAGAGTCCCAAAGTCGCGAAATGATAAAAGACTCCACACCGGAGTTTCAGATACTGGGAGGTTGAGAGGTCAAGAGTCAGGACACTGCATCACAGGAGTCCCGAAATCACGAAACCTGAAGTCATGAAATACTATTTGCCGAAATTAGAAATGTTGGAGTACCAGACTGTTGATTCGACTCCATTTCGGAGTTTCAGATACCGGAACTTGGAGGTGTCAAGAACGCTTCACCATAGGAATGCCGAAGTGTCGAAATGTGAAATCGTGAAAAGTACTTTATGGATAAGCGCTTGGTCTTGGCCATGGCCATGGTCATATTGAGGAAGGAGCTAGTCCGTGCTAAACCCCATTTTGGGGATCGGGAGTTGGAGGAGTCAAGGGACTGACTGGAGAATCCCCAAAATGCGAAATAGCGAAATGCAATTTTGAACTAACTGATGGTCACCACCTGTGGTCACATCAACGAAATATGGGGGAAGGAGCTAGTGCAGACAAGCTCCTTTTCAGAGTTTCGGGGATCGCGACTGGGAGTGTTGAGACACTTGGTCACACGAATGCCGAATTGCCGAATGCCAAAATGTCGAAATGATGAAATGTCTATAAAGCTGGTGGTCACCACCGATAGTCACTCAAGAGGAAGGAGCTAGCATAGCTGGGCTCTATTTCAAGGTTCACACTATAACTGCAAGTAAACTATTGATGGTTTCTGCCAGAGGTGTGGAAAAGACTTATGTGTAACTGCTAGAGGAGTGGAAGAGTCTAAGATAACCTTCCAGTGGAATGAGGACTGGCCATAGAGGTGATTTACAGCAAAAAGAGCATTTGAAGCCTATGACTGCAACAGAGAGGTTAATCTCGACTGTGCCAAAGAAGACGACAAGTCTCATCTGCCAGAGAGGCTGAGGAATCTCAGCATAACACCCAGTGATGTTGGATTCATGGGTTTAATAGCCAGAGAAGCTGAAGAGTTTTCATGATGAAAAAGCAGAGCACACGACATGCAGAACATGCAGAACCACTGCATACGGTGAATGTACAAGATGCACAGGGAGTATAAGAATGTGGGACAAAGAAGAGATTAGGAGTTGTTGCGGTGGTGAGGGATGCATCTGTGAAGAAGGAGGTGGAGTGTAGTAGATGAAAGTGACAAAAGACATAAGGTGCATTGAATGGGAATAGTGAAGAAAGCACAAGAGGCAGAAGAACAGAAAAGGGCAATGGAAGCGTGCAGAAAGACAGTGAGGAAGACAGAGCAACGAAATCTTGCAGAACAATGATGAGACTGGTAAGCTGTTGTTGAACACTATATCACTGTAATAAGTCTCGGTAATTGATATTCATAAATCAGGGTGGTAGGAAGGTGCTAGGGAGGACTGGTGTCCTCAAAGGTTCAAGTGGGTGCTTGAACACAGGGAGTTGTAGCTTCCTTCTAGTCGGTGCTAGAGAAACTGGGGAGTTGGTGCTTCCTTCTAGTTGGTGCTAGAGAAACCAGGGAGTTGGTGCTTCCTTCTAGTGGGTGCTAGAGAAAACAGAGAGTTGGTGCTCTCAACAACTTGCAACTTGCAAAAATAGAGGTTGTAGCCTCACAATGAGTTGGTGCTCATATGTATGATAATGTAAAGAATGTAAATAATACTTATCATATAAAGAAGAATAGGTTTTTACCCTTTATGGGTTTCCTCGGGAAATATTTGTATCTGTGTATCTCTTATATGTGACTGATGCTGAATGTGCCATTGCTTATTTCTCTACATTATTGTGATCATCATTGAGTGCCTTGTAAAGAATTTAAAAGAAGCATAATTGTTTAAGCACGGGAACAACTGATTCACCCCCCCTCTCAATTGTTCAACATTATTTTCTTCATTTTGAAATTACATAGCGATCTAATTTCTTATGGTTGACATCTATGCTTATTGTAATCCTTTGCTAAATTCTTTTATCGCTAATCCTTTTAAGGATAGTGTATAGGTTTATAAAACCGTTATCTTTTATTAACCTTTAACAATGATATCTGATATATATTAACCCTTATCCTTTTTCTAATGTTTAGAGGTTATATATATTAATATGGTTAATGTACCACTATATTTTATGGCTAACTTTATTGGTCATATGTTAACCTTTATTTGTATTTCTTAATATATTAAAATAGCTGTATTAACCATTATCTTGTGTTAACCTTATCAATGATATTTCCACTATCCTTATTGCTATTTTTTCCCTTTAAAAGATACGTACCTTAATAATTTTATTCAAGGTGTGAAGATTGATTTGTTGTGCAAGGAATTTGTTGTGTTGCTTGAATKTCTTAGTCATCTCGCTGACTTTTTGTTGGGTGCTAGGGTTAGTCGTCAGGTTTTCAGATCGTCCTTGATCTCCTAACACGTTGATTTTAGTTAGAGTTGAGGGTCTAGTTATGTTGTTGCGCCATGGTTGTTGTCACGCCTATCACTTGGCGACGACAAGATTCCTGATGAGGGGATCATTGCACACCCTAAGGGATAGAGGTGAAGGATAACTTGGTCGGAGTTGTGCTACCCATTATAGGCGTTGCTCATTGTAGTTATTGGCGTTTGGGTTGTAACACCTTCATGCGTTTGTTTGCGCACCATAGAGGTTCTAGTATTGGCTATTGAGGCCGTTGTGTCAGTATGGGGGATGTTGTCCTTAGGCTTGTAGGCACTGTCGTGTTTGTGTCGGGTAGGTAGTCGTTCCTTCCTTGATTTACACATGTTTTGCCTAGTTGCTCGATGTGCCAGTGTGTAGATTCGTTGTTGTTTGTTGCCTGATCTGTAGGTGTTGTGTTCATCATCAGGGTGTGGTTAACTGTGTCCTCGTTGCCTCCCTGCCAAAAAAAATATTTTTTTCCCTCTTTTAGTCGTAACGACTGAGGGGTCGTTACATATGGTGTCAGAGCGGGTTCAAGCCGCGACTTGGGAACACTATGGCTTTTGTTGATATGATATTTGATTAAAATGTTGCTAATTAAGTTGAATTGTATTCATGTTGGTAATCATGGTTAGAGGACGCCGCAGAGGTAGATGACGAGGTGCTAGGGGAGGAGGCGCGACGCCTCCAGTAACATCCATGCCTGAGGGGTCTAACCCCTAGGAAGACGAATAGGTTGTCGGGTAGGAGCAAATATCGGTGGGTGATGTGGTTGGGTTGATGAGGTCCTTTCAGTGCATGTTTGAGGTGCTGATAAGCCGTTTGGACAGAGATGAGGCTAGGGAATCAGAACCCCCTGAGGGTCCACCGCGCACACCAGTTGGTACTGGTAGCATTCACCACAAACTCGAGAAGGTCAAATTTCCTGAGTTCTTTGGTGCCCCGGATGACGCAACTGCTGAGGCATGGTTGGAGAATATGGTGATGTACTTTTCACTTTGCGACTATACCTTGAACATGAAGGTCCGCATAGCAGTCTTTCAACTGAAGGGGAGCTGTCTTCTTTGGTGGAAGACACTCCTGCCACAATTGAACATGGCCGTCGAAGATGTGTCATGGGAACTTTTTGAGGAACGGTTCCGAGAGAGGTACCTTTCAGAGGAATTCATTGAGCGTCATCTCAACGAGTTCAATGCCTTATGATAGAGTGGTCATATAGTGCCCGAGTACGAGGCCCATTTTATGGAGTTGCTTCGGTATGCCCCGCACCTTAACACTGAGAAATTTAAGGTCAACAGGTTCTTATTTGGCCTTAATGTCAGCATACATGAAAAGGTTAGGATTTTGATGCCTCAGACCTTGCATGCTGTCATGCAGAAGGCCCTCATAGCAGAGGAGGAGCTTATCAGTGGGGGTCAGAGAAGGACTCCAGCGAGACCAGTAGGGAAGATGGCATTTGATGCACAACAACATCGGAAACCAACTAGACAGATGCCAGGGTATCGTGGCTTCTAGAGAGGATCTAGTTTCACTACCCCTCGATAACCAGCGCCTCAGCAGTGGAATCCTTACCGGGGAACACAACATAAACAGTAGCGTCGACCGCAACAACAACAATTTAGGCTTGTTCGGCAGAACATACCAGGAATCCAAGCCGATGGGCCGTCAACTTCTACTTCAGGTACCATGAGTTCTGGACCGAAGAAGGGGTGTTGGACATGTGGGGAGCCACACTACCAGTGTGACTGCCCATTGGAGAGGACTAGAGCATCTAGATCATCTAGACCCACTACCATGGGAGATTTGGGCAAGGCCCATCGGATTCATGTAGTGATGAATAACCACAAAGCAGAGGACCAATCGACTATTCTCGAGACGTCAGGTACCATCGCTGACCAGGCCCTTAGTATTTTGATAGATCTCGGTGCTACCGAGAGTTTCATTTCTGGTGCAACGCTAAAAAAGATTAAGGTAAAGGCAATAAAAAATGATGAGTTTATCTTTGTAGAGATGGCTTCAAGATCCAAACAAAAGGTTGGAGGAAAGGTTACGGGCTGTGCCCTTAACCTGGGAGATTTTTTCACCAGGGCCAACCTGTACGTCACGATATTAGGATCTTATGACGTCTTGATCGGTATGGACTGGTTGGAATCGCATGAGGCGATACTCAACTATAAGATGAAATGGTTGATCTTGGTCGATGATGAGGGACATAGACGTGTAATTGTAGGTCAGAACCAGGGAGTTTGCCTGAGGTTTATCTCTTCCTTTCAGTTACAAAAGAGCATGCACAAGGGATGTAAGCTTTATGCGATCCTTGCATTAAACGAGAAGGGAGTAGCGGAAGGTCTAGAACACCTTCCTATGGTGAGAGAGTTTGCAGACATATTCCCGAAGGAGTTACCTGGGATGCTGCCGAAGAGGGAGTTGGAATTTACCATAGACCTAAAACCTGGGACTGAACCAATAGCGAAAACGCCTTATTGTATGTCAACCCCGGAGTTATAGGAGTTGAGAATGCAACTGAAGGAGTTGCTAGACCTGGGACTTATACGTCCAAGTGTGTCACCGTGGGGTGCGCTTGTTATTTTCATACGAAAGAAGGATGGGTCGTGGAGACTCTACATTGACTACCATCAATTGAACAAGGCAACGATCAAGAATCAATATCCATTGCCAAGTATTGATGATCTGTTTGATCATATGAAGGGTGCGATGGTGTTTCAAAAGATCGATTTGTGATCAGGGTATCACTGGTTACAGATCAAGGAGGATGACGTTCCTAAGACCGCCTTTAAGACAAGGTTTGGATATTACGATTTTACTTTTTTACCATTTGGACTGACAAACGCCCCAGGGGTATTTATGAGTTTGATGAACAGGGTGTTCCACGAGTACTTGGACAAGTTCATCCAAGTATTCATTGACAATATTTTGATTTACTCTCGGACGACGGAGGTGCATGACAAGCACTTGCACTTGGTACTATAGTGTTTGTGAGAGCACAAATTGTATGGGAAGTTGTCCAAATGCTCGTTTTATCAATCAAGTATTCACTACTTAGGGAATGTCATCTCCAACGAAGGTATTACCATGGATCCAACAAAGGTCGAGGCTATTATGGAATGGCCTACACCGACGAATGTCCTGGAAGTGCATAAATTCATGGGTTTAGAAGGATACTATCGATGGTTCGTTGAAGGATTTTCGAAGATAGCAAATCTGATCACAGAATTGCAGAAGAAGAACAAGAAGTTTGTTTGGACCAAAAAATGCGCGAAGGCATTTCAGATGCTCAAGGAGCTATTGACAATGGCACCGATACTAAAGGTCCCTGACATGGACACAGACTTCTTGGTATGCACTGATGCATCCAAGGAAGGCTTAGGTAGAGTCTTGATGCAAGACGGTCGAGTGATCGCTTACATCTCGAGGATATTGAAAAGGTATGAAGAGAACTATGCGACGCACTATTTGGAGTTGTTGACCATTGTTTATGCCTTGAGAGTTTGGAGACACTACCTTATTGGATGAAAATTTGAACTAAAAACAGACCATTGTGGACTATAACACATATTTACGCAAAGCGAATTGAACGTGCGATAATGACGTTGGTTGGAATTGCATAGCGAGTACGATTTCAAGATTACTTACATAAAAGGAACAATGAATCGAGTGGCAGATACATTGAGTCAGAGACGATGCATATTTTCGGTGTTGCCTCTTCAGACGAATCTATGTGAAAATATTCTAACTTTACAGTGCGACGATGACTGGTACAAGGAGGTCAAGGATTTTGTCGGACAAAACACAATGATGGTACCAAGATTCGAAGGATTAACATTGGACGACAATGGAATACTGAGATTTAAAATCGGATTTACGTACCACTGAATGACGAGTTAAGGAGTTTGATCCTAAACTAGGCTCACAAAGCAGTATACATGGCTTACCCGAGAGTCACGAAGATGAGGGCAGACCTTAAACCATTATTCTTTTGGAAAGGAATGAAGGTAGACATAGTCAACTATGTGGCCAGATGTCTAGAATGTCAGCAAGTAAAGGATGAACATAGACATCCAGCAATACTACTACAACCACACACTATTCCAGAATCAAAATGGGAGGTTATTTCGATGGATTTCATTGTTGGATTGCCACTGATGGCAAGGAGACACGACTCTATTTTTGTGGTACTTGACACTCTGATGAAGAGTGCTCATTTTATTCGTGTGCGTACGATGTATTAGGCACCTGACATAGCTAGAGTTTTAGTCTGTGAGGTTGTGAGGCTGCATGGTGTGCCTAAGAAGATCATATCCGATCGAGGATCGATGTTTACCGGACGATTTTGGACTAGTTTCCAAGAGGCCTTGGGAACCCAACTTAACTTTAGTACTGCGTATCACCTGGAGACTGACGAGTACACTGAACGAACACACCAAATCTTGTAAGACATTTTGTGCATGTACGTGATGGACCCACAAAAGCGTTGGGAATAATTCTTGCCACTGGTAGAATTCGCTTATAACAATAGTTACCAAAGCACCATTAAGATTGCGCCTTTCGAGTTCCTTTATGGGCGACTGTATCAGACACCTTTGATTTGGGATCGACTTGAGGATAGGGTCCTGGTGGGATTAGAAGCAATCCAAGAAATGGAAGATCAAATGAAAACAATAATACAAAGGATCAAAGAAGCGTAGGATCGACAGAAGAGTTATGTCGATGTGCACTGTGTAGACCGTAGTTACGAAGTTGGCGATCGAGTCTTCTTGCAGGTAAAACTGCATAAGAGTTCGATCAAGTTTGGAAAGGGAGATAAAATCACTCCTAGGTTCATGGGGCCTTTTGAGATTATGGACAGGAAGGGGCCCATGGACTATCGACTATCCTTTCCTGATTCTTTGAGGCGTATGCACGATGTTTTTCACATATCTATTTTGAGACATTATATTAGTGATCCTACACATGTTATTGACATGAGTTCATTGAAGGTATTGGATGAGGGGGATCTCACGGCTGAGCCGATCTGCATCCTAGATCATCTTATTCGGCAACTACAACGTCGAACAATAGATCAGGTCAAGGTCCAGTGAGACAGCTATAGTCCGCACTTGACGACCTGGGAGGATGCATATGATATGTGCCAACAATTTCCATTTTTGTTTGATAGATAGACTTATGACACTGTGATACACATTATTTCGACACTTATCTAATGTGAAACTTCGGGACGAAGTTTATACAAAGAGGGGGGTGTATGTAACCTCCCGCTCTTGCGTGCACTAAGAGAACTTATTCTTTGAGGACACTTGCTTGCAAGTGATCCGGATGATTATACTATTGGTCGTTCGATTATGATTATGAGGAATTATGGATGTGATTATATGTTATTTTGTGTATTTACATAGACATGTGCTATTGACTGGGCTCTCCTGAGTGTGAAGGACTTTGGACCTAGAGGATGCAGAGGCATCGATGAAACCCCTTGGACTTTGGATCGATTCAGGGAGTGGACTATTGGGTTTTTATTATTGTTTATATGACATATGCACATCTGATTAGATGTTATGATGATTGATTTTATTTCTGACATGATTCATTGATGATGTAGGCTGACGATAGCTTGCCAACTAGAATCACATGTGGAGTAGAGGGGTCATGCACGACTACCGGAGACGTTGAGGGAGAGGTGTGGACAACAGCCCTGCCACAACCTACTAGCACTCTTGCCATGGCTCGAACTGTAGGTTAATGATTACCTAGTTCGAGAATACCCACGATGCAGACTGCAACAATTGCTCACGATGATTCTAAGGGGAGCACAATAAGGCAGGGGCCTTATTTCTTAGACGCCCTTAGTCTCCCACAATATCACCTAGCAGAGTATTGACTCCAGGGGTTTTTGATGTCTACCAAGTTAGTCAAGAGGTGAGTGACACCCTTGGATCACGTAGTGCGTCCTGAAGGGCATGCCATGCAAGAGAAATAGAAAGAGGTGAGTGGCACCCTTGGAGTAGGTAGTGTGTTCTGAAGGGCACGTCGTGCAAGAAAAACATAAAAAGGAGAGTGGCAACCTTGGAGCACATAGTGCGTCCTGAAGGGCACATCACGCAAGGGAAACATAATGAGATGAGTGGCACCCTTGGAGCACCTAGTGCGTCATAAAGGGAACGTCGCGTTGTTAACTAATACGTGCATAAACCTAGAGGCCTTGGAACGAATGATGTGATGATAAAGTTTTAAAAACAAATTTCCCTAATAAAAATGTTGGTCAACCTCGAAAATTAAAATCTAGGTCTAAGTGATACTTGTGGAAAAAAAATAAATTCATGATTAAACATGTGACGAAAAGGGGGTAAAAAATTCGATATTGAGGGATTAAAATTAAAAAAAAAAGGGATTGATTGTTTGTTACATATGCTAATTAAAATTTTTAACTAAAAAGAAAAAGGGGGAAAAGGTTAAATTCTACACTTGCTAATTTGAGTTTTAGATAAAAAGGGAAAGAGGGAAATTTAAGAGAACTAGGAAACTAAAGGAAAAGGGGGAAACATAAAGAGAAAGGGAAACATAAGGAAAAAACAGAATGACTAACTTAGTAAGGAATTTTGCCTTTAAGAACTTTCTAAATTGAACTCAACTAGTAAATTAGTAAGGGGGTAAGTCATTAAAATGTGTAAGGGAATATGGGGACACCTAGGAGTGATTCTAGGAATGATTTTAGGTGGGTGAGAGAAATATGAGTAATTAAATAATTAATAAAATTAATTTCTGGTGTAACGAAGGGGATGGGTGACACATGTACGGGGAGGATTTTTCTGAATTAAATTATTGAACAATAAATTAAATGAGAAATTGGGAAAGAAATGACTTAGAAACTTTATATAAAGGAGGGAGGAGGAGGAGGATGGACCTCTTCCTTTATGCGTAACATTACACTGCAGAATTTATGGCTCGACTAACTTATCTTGTGGGAGTTGGGATACCGAGCTTGGTGAGGAGTAGTAGCTCGACCTTGTGAGGCGAATTGGGAGCTAGTTGTTCTCTGGTTTATTATGCATGGCCCCTTTGCGGCTCGGAGGGCTAAGGGGGAAGAAGAGTACCCCTAGCATTGGCTAGGAGGTATCGATGAAGTCTCATCGGTCGGAAAGCGGGAGATGCACAGAGTGCGCGGGATAATGACTCGGAGCTGTCACCTTGGGCTACGGTACACATGATTTTATTTTGCATGGTAGATTACTATTGATCTTATGCTTTCATTTCTGTACTTTAATTGTGTAAGGAAAAGTGTTTTACTTAGCGCTTTTAATCGAAAAACTCAAAATCCTCATAGCTTTACACTCACTGCATCGATTGATATCCTTGGCCACTGATCCTTGATTTCTATGGTTTTTATGTTGTTTTTTGATTATTGAAGAGTTGTGATTTATCTTCGTCCTCATCCCTAGATCATCAGTCCACATCTGAGCAGTCGGCCAGGAGCCGAATCGACGATTGCCACTTCGGTGCACAATGACTTATAGATTCTAATGCCCTTCTTTTCTGTGCGTGGATGATGAGCAAAGGAAGTGTTTGCCCAACTATCTACCCCTATTGATTTTTATTGGTTGATTGATTGTCATTGCACCTTCTTGTGTTGAGTAATTCTGCTATTGTTTTCCTTCCTATCTGCGAATCGTTGAATACCCTCTGCATTTTACCTTTCTACAGACAACATTTTACCATTTACTTGACCACGATTTACCATTTTACAATCAGAAATTTACCCTCTTATTGGATGGTGACCTTGCTAAGTTTTCGATTGCTAACTTACCATTCTAGATTGCAAATCTATTCCATTGTGATAGCGCTGTCAATCATTAAGTTAACCTGCATTTTTAGTTGATTATATCTATCTACATTTTATTTTTGGTAGAGTTATCAGTCTTCTCATGACAACGTGATCAACCAGCCCTTTAATGGTTTTCATTGTACTCAACTAACATATAATAAGGAGACCCATAGCGATAGAAATTTAGCATTCCCAGAATGCGTTCAACACCTTTCCAGACTACATTTTCAACCTATGTGCATTCAGCGTAGGTTTAAGCAACCAATAACTCGTCATATTCGCTACGTTTTCGTTTTCTTTTGAACCTGAATGCCAATGAATCCGTGTAGATACACCTGCATTTTAACTTTGATTTGACGGTGGATTTATACCTCCAGTGATAACGATTACTAGCTGACTGTGTTTTTATGGATTGGAGGGTCTGCGTTTAAAGTAATTGAAGGGATATGCCTGCGTTTTGTTTTATTTATTTATCTGCATTCCATTTAGAGTATCCCAACCCCCTTTTGGCTATCTCCATGCTGTATTTAGTAGTTGACAGCTTTATGGCGATTTTTGATGCTATCACAGTTGTGTACAGTAATTGACATTTATGTTGATATTTTATGATGCTATCACCATAATGCATTTAATAATTGAAGGCTATTGGTAGATAGGCATATTTTTATGCAACATTATATTCTTTATTGGAGCATCATTGATATTTCATAGCACTCCACACTCAAGGACCTGGGTAGCGTCGATTTTAGTTGACATTAATAACTTGAACTGTTATGCATTGTTTAGTGATTCTATTAATCAGAGAATAAGAGGGTGATTCTGAGCAGAACGATTCACTTGAAAACATGGGATCGTTGCTTTTACTGGAATGATGTTTAATTACCAGCGAGTTATGGATAGTACCCATAAATTTTAGTATTTAGTTCATGCAGATATATCACGTTTCTTCCACCAATATCATACCTACCAGATGGTAGTAGCTTACACGTAGCCTTGTAATAATTACACACAACAATAATAATAGACTGCCACATCGTATTAAATGCACCTGCATTTGGATAAATTAATCAACGACAAAGATATTAGACCGCTGACTTGCATTGATATTGATAGCCTTATGGAAGGGCAGCGTTGCCTGAGTTGGACAGTGCGTCACACCATTCAAGGATAACATTCTTTTTATAATTGAATATTATATTGATTATCATCTGACGACAAATTTATTCAATGTGGATATGACAACGTTTTATTTTCTTCATTTTGAAATTACACAGCGATCTAATTTCTTATGGTTGACAACTATGCTTATTGTAATCCTTTGCTAAATTCTTTTATCGCTAATCCTTTTAACGATAGTGTATAGGTTTATAAAACTGCTATCTTTTATTAACCTTTAACAATTATATCTGATACATATTAACCCTTATCCTTTTGCTAATGTTTAGGGGTTATATATATTAATATGGTTAACGTACCACTATCTTTTATGTCTAACTTTATTGGTCATATGTTAACATTTATCTATATTTCTTAATATTGTAAAATAGTTGTATTAACCATTATCTTGTGTTAACCTTATCAATGATATTTCCACTATCCTTATTGCTATTTGTTTCGTTTAAAAGATACGTACCTTAATAATTTTATTCAAGGTGTGTAGATTGATTTGTTGTGCAAGGAATTTGTTGTTTTTCTTGAATGTCGTAGTTGTCTTGCTGACTTGTCATTGGGTGCTAGGGTTAGTCGTCAGGTGTTCAGATCGTTCTTGATCTCCTAGCGCATTGATTTTAGCTGGAGTTGAGGGTCCAATTATGTTGTTGCACCATGATTGTGTTCATGCCTATCACCTGACGACGACATGATTCCTAATGAGGGGATCATTGCATGCCCTAAGGGATAGAGGTGAAGGATAACTTGGCCGGGGTTGTGATACCCATTTTAGGCGTTGCTCGTTGTAGTTATTGGCGTTTCGGTTGTAACACCTTCATGCGTTTGTTTGCACACCATAGATGTTCTAGTAATGGCCGTTGAGGCTGTTGTGTCGGGATGGGGGATGTTGTCCTTAGGCTTGTAGGCATTGTCATTTTTGTGTCAGGTGGGTAGTCATTTCTTCCTTGATTTACGCATGTTTCTCCCAGTTGCTCGATGAGCCATCATTTATATTAGTTTTTGTTTGTTTCCTGATCTGTAGGCATTATGTTCGTTGTCAAGGTGTGGTTAACTATGTCGTCGTTACCTCCCTACCAAAAAAAAGAAAAAAAAAATCCGCTTTTAGTCGTAACCAGTAAGGGGTCGTTACAAACAAGTTGTCCTTCCTTCGCATGTTCCTCCTTCCATGATTGAGTTCCCTCACTGGCTCCTTCCTTGGCCTCATGCACCTATTTCACCCACACCACCCTTTTGCGGGATCCACCCTGGTGTCTTCATATGCCTAGAATGTGAGGTCGTTTGCTAAGATCCAACTCACACTCAGCCTAGACTAAATGTCTCTCCCCTCCTCTGGGCGAAGCAGACGATCACAAGCTGCCCTCTGTTCTCTCTTTCCACAGGTTCTCTTCCCCCAATCTTGATGCAACCTTCAGTTTATTCCCCCTGCCTCAGCCTCACCCAGTGTTCACTGATGCTCAGAGGGAAACCATCTTGGAGATGTGTTGTGACAATGCAGAAATGAAATTTCGACAGGAGCTGATGGAGAAGTGCTTGGACTAGATTTTTGATTCGGGAGCACAAGACCCTACTCAACACTGGACTGCAAAGGAACTTCTATAGGCTACCATGCAACCTAAGTGGTCATATTTTTTCAAGCATGCTTTCCCCTATAGCTACACAAGCAATTAATCTACATGGACTGCTATTTTTTGTTTTTCCTAGCCTTTGTTTGGCCTACCAAACCACAAAGTTATCTCTTCTGCGATATTAATAGGCCTAGCTTAGTCATATCTATTGTTCATCCTTTCAGTATGTTAGATAGTAATTTCTACAACAAAATTTTATGGAACTTCTATCTTTTGTGGTGGGGTTGATTTCCTTTCATGGCAGCGTCAACACCAATTTCTAAGACATTATATGTAAATTTTGATTTTGAAAGTTAATACAAACTATTAGCTTACCATTTTTTTTTCCAATGAGACCAATTGATTTGTGACACCTTAAGAATGTAAGAGATTACAATGCACAATTCACTATGTAGCTCGTGAGAGTTTGTTCTTATTTTAGCAATGTTGATTTTCTTCTTTGCACTTTTAATATAAATTATAATTATTCTATTATTTTTTATTTTATAAATATTGTAAAAATATCATAACTTTTAAAATATTTTATTAATCATATAAATAATATATTATTTATTTTTATACACATGTGAATATTAATTATTATTGGTTTCTTATTTTTTTTAATGTTAAGAGACTTAAACAATTTAATTAAATTTGTGATAAATTTGTTGGATAAATACAAATTAACTCAAGGTTGGTTTCCCTTTGTTATTTAAGGGGATTAACACATGTTCTAAATACCAAATTGGTCTCAATGGATGCTAATAAGATACTCTACTTTATCCTTTTATGTCCAAAATACATTCTTTTGTATTGTGTTTAAACAAACAGATTTTTGACTAATTTCGAAAGGAACATCTGCACATGTTCCATCACTTTATAGTCCAAATTCTATCCAATTATGATTTCATATGGTGATGATATGGGAGAAATACCATCATTTCCACCTTCCACTGACCTCTTGATTATGCACATGTTATGTGGCACTGGCCCTTTTTATTTGAGGTTGTTTTGTTGGGATGAACTTGGTTAAAGGGGCTAAAGTTGATTGTACTGATATTTGAATGTCAGTGACCAATTTAAGAGTCTTTTGGTCTGAACAAATCTATTTTATGGAGAAAATGAAGAATCTTCCTACTTCCTCCTTGAGACGACTTACCCTAATTCTCTATCGAAGTGAAATAAATCATACTCTCTCTAGAATCAATCTATTGAGAATCACTTCTTATTGAAATGTTTGACTCATTGTGTAACGCCTCCACTACTAAACCCAACAAAATTTTCTGATACCCATTTAAACTAAATGCATACGACAAGATAAAAACTTATGCAACTAGAAAAAATATTTAAAAACATGAATGTAGTTTATTAAATAGGCATACCACTCATTAATTCATTCAAAAATCAGAGTAAACACACACAACAACTAAAACCCATGGATACAAATAGTGAATAGAGATAAAACACTTATCTTATTAATCAAATGTGCAACCAACTACAGAGGAGGGACATTCCACCCAACCATAGACTTGTTGCTCCAAATCTCAACAACAAGTCACCCCGAGTTGGGGCTAGGAATCCAAAAGAAAGGGTGTTGTTATTGTCCACTCACAGCCCAAAATAACCGATAACAAGCTAATTTTCCTACAACTATCCCAATCCACCACCTCTCTTCCCCTCAAACTACACAACCCAAGGAATGGGATCCCCCTTCTCTGCATGAAGTCCCTAGAGCCTTCCCACTTCTCTTTGGGGCTCCAACAAAGGTTGGCTAGGAATCTCTCTTATTGGGGACTCCATGGACTTACCACTACAACTCATTTTCTCTATGGTAATTTCTTATAGATAAATCTCTTCTATAGGTCTAACAACTTGCTTCTTCATGCGATTACAACTCGAACAAGATGCCCACAAACCCCACTATGGTTGTCTTCAAGCTCCAACACTCACTCCTCTCTTGTTATCCCCAAAAATAGGTTGTAAAAACTGTCTACAGTACCCATTCAAATTTCCCTTTTACCCATGCGTGTTGGCTCTCACATTTCCCTATGTTGATTATACTTCACCCCATACTCTCAATAACTTATGTAAGGTGAATTTTCATACTAACCCTCTTACATGTATTCAATGATTGAGACTTTGATACACTCAAAAGGAAAATAGAAGGTTCAAACAAAATATTAATTTTAGGAAAGTGGGTTGGGATTAATACACATGAATAATTCCCCCCTTGGACCCCTCTCTCTTATGGAAACTTAAGCCCCATGACTCCATTTGTTTCCTTCTACAACTGGTGATACATTTTATTTTATTAATTTGATATACAATGTTTACGTATTACATTGATTTGTATTGCAACAATACATTGTATTTACATTACATCATTAAATTGAGGATTAAAAATGGGGATGTTAGATTCACCCCCCCCCGTACAATTTTCATCTTCCTTGGTGCACAACACCATACCGGTATACATGTACATAATTTTACATCACAATACTTTATACTTTTGCAAGTTCACAACTCCTACAACAATTCCAACCAACAATCTCTCGTTCCTCTCAACCTGCACAAGCCAAGAAAGTGTATCCTCTTCTCTGCACAAAAATCCCTCAGCCTGTACCACTTACCTTCCAGGGCTCCAACAAGGGTCAGAAAAGAAGTCTTTGAGTTGTGGCTTCGGGAACTATAATTTCCAAAATGGATCATTGCACAATTATATACAATTGTACATTCAATTTCTTCAAATTTTCAAAAACATTGTGAGTACTCCTCTTCATAGTTTCCTCGTGCTTTCATGTGGCGTCTTTAGGATCCTAACAGGTCTAGTAGATATTTACCATGTAGATGGATTTGTTCTTGAGCACTTTGAATTTCTAGTCTAGGATGCGAACTGGTTCCACCCGAAAGTCCCTTTTGTGCTCCATCTAAACCGCAGTCCAATCAATCACATGGTTAGGATAAGGCACATATTTATTCAATAAATACACATGAAACACATTATGAATTCTGATGGATGCATACAATGCAAGCATGTATTCAAATGGGATTATCTTCTGTAGAACTTCAAACAATCCACAGTATCTTGCTGCCAACTTTGGGCAACTTCCCAATCTTAGTGAGCTCCTTTTAGCCTTTTATTTTAAAAACACATGTTCTCCCACTTTGAAGTCTCTATATGTCATGATTTTATCTGCATAACTCTTTTTCCTATCTTGTGAAACCTTCAAATTTTTTTGATCTTTACCATCTTCTCTTCCATTTCCCTTAGCAATTTTATCCCAATAACTGCTCTTTTTGCTGGGTTTTCCCAACTCATTGGTGTGTTGCATTTCCTTCCATACAAGGCTTCAAATAGACTCATCTTCAATGATTCATGATACCCATTATTGTAAAAAAAATCAACCAAATGAGGACAGTCTTCCCACTTGGAAGGCTTTTACATTACATACATTCTCAACATATCTTCAATTATCTGGTTCGTCCTCTCTGTCTGCCCATCTGACTCTGGATGATATGTTGTACTGAAATTCAAATTAGTCCCAAATCCATTAAACAACGCCTTCGAAAAATTAGAAGTGAAAATGGGATCTTTGTCTGACACTATTGACTTAGGCACACCATGTATCTTGGGAATTTCCTTCATGTAAATATATGCAATATTGGATGCCTTATGATTTGTTTTCACTGGTATAAAATGCATATCCTTTGAAAGATTGTCCACCACTACCATGATGGAATCATGCTTCTTTGTTTTTATTGACAACTTAGTGATAAAATCTATCGTCACTACCTCTCATTTCCTTTCAGGAATGGGAAATTGTTGTAACAATCCAGCTGGATGCCTATGTTTGGTGTTCACTTTTTGAAATTCCATGCACATAGCTATGTAATCAACCACATCTTTCTTCATTATAGGCCATAAATACTGCCTTCATACCGCTGCAATTGTCTTTTGGTACCCTGGATGACCAACATATGGTACATTGTGCATCTCTTTCAATACCATATTTATCAATTTCTGAGTGTTAGGAACATAAACCTTGTCCTTGGACAAGAGGATTCCATCCTCTTCTGGTTTTTAGTCTTTAAATTTTAGTGGTATATTTCCCCGTTGTAATCCTTATGTAAATTGTGCTTAATTTTGATCTAATGCTACAACTTCCAAGATTCTAATTTTTAAATATGAACAATACATGTTAATGGTAGCAGCATGCATTTCATGCACCCTCCTCCTGAGTGCATCAACCACTTTGTTCACTTTTCCCTTGATGTGATTGATGTCGAATTCATATTCACTGAAGAAATTCTAACCATATAGTTTGTTTGGCGTTTAGCATTGAATGCTTAAACAAGTGTTTTAGACCACTATGATCTGTCTTTACCTCAAATTTTCTTCCCATGACATAATGCCTCCACATTTTTACGACATGAACTATGGCTACGAACTCCAAAACATGGGTAGCATAATTTGTTTCATCCTCCTTAAGCTTCCTTGACTCATAACATATGACATGCCCATTTTTTGTAAGGAATCCACCAAGCCATTTCTTGCATGCATATGTGAAAACAACAAAATATTCATCTAGATCCACAAATTTTAAAATAGGTGCACTAGTCAACAACTCCTTCAAGTGCTAGAAAATTTCTTCACATTTGGCATTCCATTCAATCTTTGATACCTTCTTTTGCAGTGAAATGATTGGATGTGGGACCTTGGAGAATCCTTCAATGAATCTCCTATAGTATCCAACGAATCCCATAAAATACCTCACTTTTGAAAAATTATTTGGTGCTGGCCAACTTTTAATTTCTCCAATCTTCTCAAGCTCCAACACTATGCCCTCCTCTAAGATGATGTGGCACAAATAATGGATTTTCCTTTGACATAAAGTGCACTTGATTAACTTGGCATACAATTGGTGCTCTCTCAACACCTATATCACCATCCTCAAATGTTGCTCATGCTCCTATTCTATCTTGGATTATATAAGAATATCATCCAAGAAGACAATGATGAATTTTTCCCAGTAATACACTCCATTCATTAGACACATAAAAGTAGTCAGTGCATTTTTCAGGCCAAATGGCACCACTACAAACTCATAATGGCCATACCTTGTCCAGAATGCTATCTTGTTGGTGTCTTCTTCCCTGATTCTCACTTGATGGTAACTTGACCTCATGTCAATCTTGAAAAATATCCTTTCTACCTTTAGTTGATAAAAATATCATCGATCCACAGTATAGGGTACCTATTCTTTACAGTAACCTTATTAAGTTGTTTGAAGTCAATACAAAACCTCATAGTTCTATCCATTTTCTTCACAAATAACACTCTGACACCCCAAGGTGACACACTTGGGAATTTGTACCCCTTCTTCAACAATTCTTCTAGCTGCATTTTGCAATTCCTTAAGCTCTTGTGTTCTCATTATATGGGGATTTTTGGATAGTGGGGAAGCTTTAGGAATTGATTCAATAGAGAAGTCAATATCTCTTTTTGGTGGTGTTATGAGTATACATTTACAAAGTCAAAACATTTTTTTTTGTTGCTGTTGAGTCTTGTGGTCATGACCATGTGGCAAGGTCCTTGGATTAGTGTCCCATGACAAAATTTTTGGGTTCATTAACATATGATTAAAGTTTGGGGTTTTGATTGGGTCATGTCTAAGGAAATTAGAACATCATTCCAAGTCATAGTTGAAGTGGTCAGTCTTGTCTAAGGTCAAGTCAATTGTGTCACATTTTTATCCTAGAGTCCTTTGTCATCATTTGAAGAGGGTGATTCTTAAGTTGTTACTTTATGTATTAATAAGGTCATGGGAGAATTTTATCACATGTACTAAAGGTTTCATAGGTTTCCCAATCCGTTTTGTACCTTTTAAGGACTTGTAACCAATTAGTTCAAATTCGTTGTAAAACCTCTTAGCTTTTCGCAGCGACTAACTGTCATGTCAAATCACTTTAGATATCTCCATAATGATAAGGAAATCAAGGGAATGAGTTCACGAGAGTCAGTACAGTCCTTGTAAATCAAGTTTTTGTGGTCATGTGTTATTTCCTTTTTTAAAAAATCATTAAAGTTCTGGTTGGTTGTGGAACTGTAACTTTTGCTGTGAAATTTCAATATTGGTTCAGTTTGTTGTGAAATGCTAAGGATTGGTATGATCCTTGGATGTCATTGAATATGTGTTCGATGCTATAGATCCCTCATTTTCTCTAACCCTAATCTGCCATAAAAAAATGTTCTATCATTGTTTGCTGCTAAATTTTTGTTTACTGTGAAATTCATGTTTAGTTTGCTGCGAAATCCCTTGCTACTAAAGACATATATCTCAAATAAACCCTAAATATTAAGATTTCTTGCACTATGTTTCAATATTACTACCCATACACCCACCATCACTCTACACCAACAATCATGGAGAAGAATAAGCAAAAGAGGAAAATATACAAGGGGGGGGCTGATATAATGAGGTTTGAACCCCAACGTCTGCAATTGCTGGATTCAAATCCCATTTTCAGAGAATATTTCCAAGCAGTGGGATGCCTCACCTTCTGTGAAACACTACAAGGAGGTCACATGGAGGTAGTTAAACAATTTTCCCTAAATTTTGATGGAGTCAAAATGAAGGTTGGATCACTGGAAATTCAAGTCACAAAGAAAACAATTCCCGCAGCTACAAAGATGCCCCTGGAAGGTGAGAGGTGGTTCAAGGGGATTAATTTGGATTCCTCCTACTGTAATGATTATTTCAAGACAAAATTTCATAATGAAAGCCTATCAAAAGGGGTGCCAAGGAGCCATATGTTAGAACACCATGACCAACTATTAAGAGTAATCTGGAGATATTTCACTTGTGAGGGGTGATTCAACAAGGTGTAATTGTACCATATCAGACTACTCATGCACTTTACAAGTTAGAAAGCTCTAAATATTCCATATTATATTTGTAGAATCTTAGGTAAAATGGCTGACAAAGTACAATCAAAATCTAAACAAGTTGAGCCTAGTCTATTTCATTTCAGTCTCATTAAATTGTTAGTCCTTGAGGAGCATAAGAAAACAAATAGGGAATGGAGTTCTTTTTTGTCTACATCAGGATTTTGTGCAGAAACCCCTAGTTCCCCACTATCAAAGGGAAGTACCCTTTCCACAAGTGTTAAAGCAGCTTCCAACAATTTAAAAAGGAAAAAAGGGAAATGACAAAGAACAACCTCTTGTGATTGAAACCCTTGAGACTACATCCAAAACTTCTCTCAACAAAGAATCCAAGAAAAAGGGTAAAGAACCACTACAGGGTATAAATACAGTCGTAAAAATTGAAGAAACCCTTGATAGTAAGAGAGGAAAACTGAAGGTAAAAAGTCTCGTTTTCACTCCTGAAACAACAAAAATGGAAAAACCCAGGAAACCACTCACTAGGTCAGCAAAAAAGAAACTAATTCATGTAGTTGAGACATTTCCATATCGTGAAGTTGAGGATGTTGTGGAATTCCAACCTCCACTAGGAGAAAACATGATGTTTAGTCCAGAGGTACTTGACAAAGAAAGACTTGGAAAACTTGTGATCAAATCATTAGAAAGAAGACAAATCCATGTTGAAGAGACCATATCTGAGATACATGTTCAATATGTTGTTAAAGAAGTTGGTGAGGTTCAATCTCCTTCAGAAGAAGAGAAAATAACAATTAAAAACTAATGAGACAATTGAAACAAGCTTAGGCTAAAATTGTACAACTGAGGGAAGAACACAAGAAAATGAAAAGAAATATAGCAAAACACTTGGACTTGTGTGAAGAATCCTTGGATAAAAACAAGAGGATGGTAAAGAGATATATTCCCTTACACAAACACGTAAAAGTATTGTACAGATAGAATAAAACATTGAAGGAAAAGGATAGACTGAAGAAAGAACAAATTGCAAAGATAAATCTGGATTTGCTAGCCCAAGTTGCAGTGGAATAGTATGGTAATACTCAAGAAACAACATGTTTTTGTTTTTGTGAGGTCAACTCAAAGTTTTATATCAATCTTGGAGCAGTTTTGCAAAATCAATAAGGTGAAATAGATATTTCCCAACAACTTTTACTGCGAAACTGCTGAAACAAAGATTTCACAGCAAATTTCTTGGTTGCTGCAAAATCACCCAGTCAGCCCATGAGGAAGCATTTTCAATTGCCAGACATGATGAGTTTTCCATGTTAGCATCAGGATCGAATGATGAACCGTTTTTCCACTAACGATATGTAATATAAATGTATTAGGGTTGTATAAGTTAGTAAAGAAATCAAACCCTAAATTATAGGAGTTCATGGCAAATTAGTTAGTAATTAGTTAAGGAATCAATTTTATCAGTTGTAACTCCTTTTTTGAATGTGAAACCCTAACGATTTTGACTATATGGAGTTAGAATGAAATGTAATGCTATATATTGTAATGAAAAGGACAATAGAAGGGTTCGAGAGTTGAGTAAGAAAGGGACTGTTGGTGCTATAATATTTTCTGATATTAATGAAAGGTTTTGCAGACATAAATATTTGAGCAATTTCCTCAGAGATTCCTATGTTCAACTATTGTAGTCATTGTTATTAGTGTATGTGTTTCTTTCTTTGTCTCCCATTAAATGTGTTATTCTTTATTTGATTGAGAAATCTTTGATGCATAATTCATTTTAGTATGTTGTGTGTCTGTCTTGTTTCATATATTCACTTTTCAGTCTGATACGTTTATGTATAATTCATTTAAATTGAATGCTTTGTGTAACTTTGAGTGTTTTCTCTTTCATCTATCCACGCTTTAGAGATTGTAAGTCTAGCAATAGTTGACTAATTGCCTCTAAGATTAAATGCTTTTCTATCAAGTTCTAAAAACCTAGAATTGATATTCATTATGACTCCATGCCCAATGGGTGTGTCTCTCAGCCCTACCAATAATTTCATAAAAAAATTATCCACATAAAATATATCCACTGTACTGATTGAAAAACTAGTAGGAGAGAGATCTCTCTGGATTGGAAGGAGGCTAGCTTCCATTTTGAAAGTAGGTTTGTGGTTACCTATGAGATTTTATTTTGCAACCAAGGAAATTTATAGAGTGCTAACATTTTGGCATTGTCGTTGGGGAGAGAAAGTGAAATATTTTTTGGGAAAGAATGACTAAGATTTAGGATCTGATTATTGAGGGTAGGTAGAGAATCATACACAAAAGTTTGTTGTATAATTTTACCCTCACGATTTCATTTTCAAGATCCATTGCAAAAAGGTGAACCCACTGGAAATCCTGGCTCCCAAGAAGATTCATACAAGGAAGAATCCAGACCCAAATCCTCCAGAAGCTTCTTTTGACCCTGAGAAGATTATTTGAAAAATTCATAAGAAGTCATCCGAAACACATATAGTTTCCTTAGAAATAAATTTTTACTTGCAAAAAGATGAAGTAAGAAGTCTTGGAAATGTTCGTTTTTTTGTAAAATTTTAGAAATTTCTTGTCAGAACTAAGTCAGAATCAGATTTAAGTAAGACAATGTTTGATATTTTCAAGTTTAAATATTTATTTCCTAATGCTCCTGGTGTTAGTTCCCAAAATGTTGGTGTCATTTCCCCAAAGGCTCCAGTTTCAAGTCAAGTCTCAATTCCATGACAAAGTCCTATCAGAGTCATGGCTACTAGGTTTGCCCCTCTTGTTCTCCCTGCTCAACTACATGACTTAACCCAAAATTATTCTGAAAGAATTAAAACATATAATGCAGAAGGAGATATCACAACACAACAACATTTAGCCATATTCAATGATTTCATTGATTTAGAGGAAGTTGACCATGAATATGCTAAGATGAGACTGTTTTCACAAAGTTTTGCTGGAGAAGTCAAGAAGTGGTTTAAGGGACTTGCAGTAGGAAGTATTCTTGATTTTCCAGGTTTTGAAACAATTTTCCTCGGAAAATGGGAAGATAAGAAAACTCCACTGCCGCTCTTGACACAGTATAACAATTTAAAAAGAGATCTTTTTGAGACAGTAAAAGAATTTTCCACTAGGTTCATGAAGGTGTACAATTCAATCCCAGACCAGGTTAAAGCCCTTCTTGGAGCTGCTCAATTGCAATATGCTGATGCTTTTAGTAGTGATTTTTCTTTGTTGTTAAGAGAAAGGAGATATGCCACTTTAGATGATATGATGAATTATGCTATAGAATATGAAGCTAATCTAATGGCATCTAGTAAAATAAATAATAAATTTGAAGTTAATCCAAATAAAGCTGAAGTTGATCAACCCTCTACCAGTCAAAGGAAGAAATATCCTCCATGGAAATACATGCCAAAGAAAAATAATCCAAAGGATGATGGTCCAAAGAAATCTCAATACACAAAGAAGGATGTTAATAGTAAAGAGGTAGAAAAATCTCAGTCTAGTTTTAATATTGAAAGTGAAATCTCTAAGCTAAAATTTTCAATCCCTTTTAATGAGATTATAAAGAATATTGAATATAGAGGTTGGATTATGAAAACATTGAAAACATGAGAGACATCTGGCACTCTAAATATTCATGATGATCATCCCACTTTCCTTTTTGGTACTCGGGTTGAAGAAGACTGTGATAATGACAATGAAGTACCTCCTTTTTACATTAGTATAATTTTTTATGATATGACCCTACATAATGCAATGTTTTATTTAGGGTCATCCCACAATTTGAAGCCAAAGGTGGTTATGGAAAATCTTGGATTAGACATTACGAGGCCATACAAAGATTTGTTTTCATTTGATTCAAGGAAGGTTAAATGCTTAGGGTTGATTAAAGATATTGTTGTCACCTTAAATCAGATCCCATATAAAAGTGTTGTTATGGATGTGGTGGTTGTTGACATTCCACCTAAATTTGGGATGCTATTGTCTAGGTCTTGGGCAGCAAAATCAAAAGGGTACTTTGTATATGGACATGTCATATGCCACAATTTCAGTGTTTGGGAAACAAAGGAGACTGTACAAAGAAACAAAGTTGAAATACATGGTAAGTAACGTAGATAGGCCTAATAATCACCCTATTTATGTTGTTGACACTGATATTTAGGATTCTATTTTTTATAATAATCTTTGTTTTAAGGAGTGGGGCAAGAATGAACCTAAAATTCCAAAGAAGAAAGGTGAACAGTTGTAGGAATAACTCAATTCAAATCAAGTAGATGATGAGGATGATAGGCTATGGAACATGGATTTTGATGGAGTTGTTAGTAAAGAAGGCGTTGGGATAGGTGTGTGGATTGTTCCTCAAAAAGTTACTTCAAAACTTTGTTCTTTTAAGCTAGCTTTTGACTGTACAAACAATGTAGCTGAATATGAGGATTTAATTTTTGGGCTAAACTCTTTGAAATTGTTGAGGGCTAAGATAATAGTTGTGCATGGTGATTATGAGCTAGTAATTAATCAAGTTAGGTAATTACTAGACCAAGAACCCCAGGATGAGGGCATACAAGAATGCAGTACTAGAGTTGTTGGAAGGATTCACAGAGTATGATGTATCACTAATACCAAGAGGGAAAAATACGATTATTGATTCTTTAGCCACCTCATCCAATGTTTTTAAAATTCCTATTCATCCAAATAATAAGTATGAGATTGAAGTCAAACATAGGCCATCAATCCCAGACAATATCAAATACTGGCAGGTTTTTGAAGATGACAAGAAAGTCATTTGGTTCCTTTAAATGTTAGATGAATTTTCCAGTACACATATTGATGAAGAAAAATTGTTTGCTGAGGAAGAAAATGCAGGTTTGACTCCAAATTCACAGGATTATCATAATGTTATAGCTGGAAAGGAGATAATTTGGTTGAAGAATAATTGCATCCCAAAAGGTTATAGGGGTCTAGTATCCAAGAGGAAATCCACTTGTCCGCAGGGGGATTCTCCTGTAACAGAAATTGGCGACTCCACTGGGGAAGGAATCCTATTGTATTTCCTTGCTTTGTCCCTGCCCTTTTACCACCTTTCGGATCACCTTTTCTATTTTTATATGATCCATTAGCCTTCTCCTACCTTCACTAGCATTTTCACCATTTTTTATGCATTCTGGGTGAATTGTTTGCAAATTTTTGGCTATTGTTTTGAGTTTTTGGGAGCATCAACGCCCCCACTAGGCCATACCCAAGCGCCAACGCTCCTCTACAGTGTCTTAGGGAGCGTTGCAACTCTCTGTTCACCCTTCTGAGGGAGAACTATTCTTTTTTTTTAGAGTTTTTGCCTTCTTTTGCTCAGTCTTTTGCATCCTATTTTGCAGAGCTCTTTACCCAGAGTATGTGGTTGGTTTGTGAAGTTGTTTGGATTGGTTTTTGATGGTTTTTTATGCTTATCACTCTCTCTTGTCCTGATTGGAGCTTGAAACCTTTTTCATAAATGTGAAATTGCCTTTTCTAGCTCCATGTTTTGTCGGGACAGTTTTGAGTGGTTTCTTTTTCTCCCTATCATTTCTTGGATTCTTCTCTGCATTTTATTTGTGTTCCTTGAATGCTTTATTGGTTGTAGAATCCTTGACGGTGTTATTGATTGTTAGAACAATTTTCTACTTGTTTTCTTTCGTACCTCACTGCCTTGAGTGCATGCTTTGTTGTAGCCCTTTTGCTTCGTGTCTTTTGCATCTGCATATGACTCTTTCCCCTGATTGAAAGTAGTGGAGCATTGAAGGTTTTGTATTTATTTTCTATATACATCATAATCAGACAAAGAACATAGATGCATTCTCGCTCTTGGGTAGTGAAACTAGATTTCATTTGAAGTAGTGGAATTTCATGGTTTTTGGCATTTTGGGACATTGTGCATCCATAATGATGAATGTTTTCTCCTTCTCGTAGCACAACTTTCATCGAAATGAAAAGATTGCATATTCATCTCTTTGCATAAATTTTGAGTCGGTCAAAACACCGTATTGTCCACACCATTTTCCTTTTGAGTAACAACAACCTTAAAAATCAAGCGCTAAACTAAAAATTGTTTAGACATTTTTATATTTTCTGGTAGCAAACCTACATTAGATTAGTTGTAGGGATTTGGAATAGGTGTGAAAGATAAATTTCCAAAGCTGCAAACAAACATAGGATCTTGTGTTAGGGAGCGGTGAAATCCAATTGCTACATTTTTTCCTAGGAAACCCTTCTCACACAAGGGTGAAACCTGAGGTCGCATTGAGACTAGCAAAGTTACTCACCCTGCTTTGTTGGTCTTCGTCTAGAGATTGTGTGTATTACGGGGGTCTCTTGAAGGTATACCCACAATCATGAGTGGAATCCTTTCAAGTTGACTTCAAGCTAGATACCCTACCCTTGCGCATGGATCAAACTGTCGACTTTTTCCCCAGGCATCACTGTTGTATTTGGTAACCTTAGTGGCCTATCTCTTTAGGTTCTTTACACAAGGTGAATGTGGAGGGGCAAGTCTTCACGGTACCTAGAATCTACGTTGGCCAAACTCACTCGGGCTCCTTGGAGGGTATACCCACGATTATGTGTGGGAGCTTGCACCAGGATGTAAGTCCGTTAAGCAGGTCGTCAACTTAAATTTTCCACCCGCTCTATCTCAGCCCCTTATTAATTTGTTCCCGCGACGTTGGATTTCATCACCAACTAGTGTGCTCATTGTGAGAAGGTTTTGTTTTCTTGCTTGCTTACTAGATTTTTAGCATGTGTTGTTTGTTCTCCCTAGCAGAATCTAGGTTGGATATTTATTTTTATGGCGTCAGTTCCTGGAATGACCAATGAAGGAACCCCTTTTCCAAGGGAACCCTTTGTTTTTCCTTCTTACGGAAACGTTGGTTCTCCTTACATCACTAGTTTGAGCCTTCCAGGTCTCACAATTAGGTTACCGGTATGGTTGTTTTCCACTCCGGTGATCTCGAATGCAGGTGCTTTATATGTAAGCACACCACCCACACATCAACCTCATGTCAAACTTTCTCCTTCTTCACTCGTCAGGTCTCCTTCCATTTCTCCTTCTTCACCTAGTGAAAGATCTAAAGAGAGTAGCCAAGTTGATAAGAAGAAGAAGAAATAGAACGAGAAGAAGAAGAAGAACCCCAAAAGGACCAAGACTCCAATCATATCAAATGTTGGATCCAAGCAACCAACTACTATTAATCGTACTGGGAGTGTTGATGAGGTTGACAAGATTAAAACGAAGAATATGAAACCCAAATTCCCTTGCAGTCTTTGTAAGGGTGACCACTTTCTGAGGTATTTCCCTGGTCCTCCCAAGGTCTTAGAAATGTGGTCCTCCACATCATTGGCCCCTGCTAGACATGCTGGTGATGCCTCGTCAACTAGTGATGTTAAGGTTGGTAAGAACAAGACAACTGTCAAATTTCCTTGTATGTTATGCGAAGGTGATCATTATTCTCACCTTTGTCCTCATATGAATGAGGCTTCTTCTCTTTTGGAAAAGCTTCAAATTCCAACTGTTTATTGTAAGATTTCCCCCAACCCATCGTTAGTTGATGGAATGGTCAATCCAGTTCCATCCCTGGTCAGTCGGATTGATCAGGTGGTTAATCTAGTTTCATCCTCGGTTGAACCACTAACCAAAGTAGCTGATCCAGTTCCATCATTGATCAGCCCCACTTTTCATCTGAAAAGTGAAACCCAAGTGACTGATCCAGTCCCAAAATTGGTTAGTCCCATCCTTCATGTGAAGAGTGCCAACATGGTCAATCCCACTCCTCCTCCGACGAGTGCCAAAATGGTTGCTCCGGTCCCTTCATCGGTCAGTCTGGTTGATCATGTCGTCAATATAGTCACGTCCTTAGTTGAACTAGTTGAAAAAGTGGTTGATCCCATCCCATCTTCGATCGATCCCACTCTCCTGTTAGAGAGTGCAACCCAAGCGGTCAATTTGTTTCCACCCGTCGACCCCATTCTCCCCTTGGAGAATGAAACCCAAGTGGTCGATTTGATGTCATTATCAATTGATCCTACTCTCCCGCTAGAGAGTAAACCCGATACTTCCCACATTTTTCTTGTTGATACAAAATGTACCGTACTGGGGGGCATTCCTCCCTTTCCTGCGAAATCCCCTCCAAGTAATGAGGCCATCCTTTTTGATTGGGGTTCACTAACTGGACCTTGTCTTCCCTCTCACATTCCTTTCAAGATTACAATACAGGTTTGTGGTCGGGATGTCCCTCATGCGCTGATAGAAGAAGGTTCGTCTGTTAGTATTTTGTCCTTTATTGCTAGGAAAGATTTGGGTTATCCTCAGCTTGTGTCGATTACCCAGAATCTGTTCTCTTTTAATAGAAGAACCAGTCACCCTTTAGGGATCCTTCCCCAGTTTCCCATAACTTTGGGAGGGAAAACTATCTTTATTGATGTTATGGTAGTCTAGGACCCCTTGGATTTCGATTTAGTCCTTGGGCGAGATTATGTCTATGCCATGAAAGCTATTATGTCCACTCTTTTTCGTGTGATATCTTTCCTGCACGTTGGAAGAATGGTGACTATTGATCAACTTTTGTTCATTGGACTTGACTTGAACATCAACCCAATGACCTCCCTAAACGGTTATTATATGCAGTTGGTATCACCCCTGCCACAGGTCAATTATGTGGCATTGTCTCCCATCACTTCAACTTTCGATGACTTAGATCCGGTAGTTGACATGGTGATATCTTCGATAGGGATATTGGAGCTTGATCTCCTTACCCCTATCGCAGACCTCGACATGTGTTCCTTCCAGAATGATTTTCTTCCATCTAGTGAAGATCTCTTGGAAGCCATGACTGATTTTTGTCCCTTGACATGGTGTCCTTCCAGAGCGTTATCCTCTTGGAAGCCATGATCAAGAAGAGTCTCCGAGCATAGTTTCTCTTCTCTGTGGAAAGCTTTTAAAAAAATGAAACGGAGGTCACGAGCATAGTTTCTTTTCTTTGTGACAAGCTCGTTAAAAAATGAAACAAAGGTCATGCGAATGGTTTTCCTCTCTGTATAAAGCTTGTTAAAAAATGAAACAGAAATATGGGGATTGAACCCAGAGCCTTGAGCATAATTATTTTCCTGTGTCAAGCTCGTTGAAAAATGAAACAAAAATCTGGGGATTCAACCCGAAGCCTTGAGCATAGTTCTGTTCCTGCGTCAAGCTCGTTAAAAAATGAAACAATCACCTCTCATGTCGAGTCGAGTCTTTCATTGGGTCTCGTATTTGAACCTTCATTTCATCCACCCTTATCCTTTTTCACCATCTAGTACAAAAATTGGGGACAACCTCAAAGTCGGTGAATGAATTGAAGCTTGGGGGGAATGTCTCCAGCCTTTAATTATCATTCTGGAGTTAAGCCACTATCTTTTCAAGATGGGGGAATATCGAGCTTAGTCTTTGTTCCTTCTCATTCTCGTAAATCATGATAATGTAACCGAGTATACTTTTATCACTTTTTTGGACTCGTAAAGGTTATACGAAAAAGGAACCCCCTGGATTCATCTTTAAGCTCTTTTCATACTCTCTAAACATGAAAAGATTGTCGAGTGATCTTTCTTCCTTTCACACTCGTTAAAAGGTTTGAAAGGGCATCTTTAGAGTGATTATTTTTCTCTTTTTCAGCCTCGCGAGACTAACATTACGAAAAAGGAAAACCCTGGAGTCGTCTTTAATTTCTTTTCAGACTTTCTAAACATGAAAAATCACTGAGTTTACATTCTTTGGACTCGTTAAAAAAAATCTTACATTGAAGGGCCCATATAGGACCGAACCATTACTTATTCCAGTTCGTTAAACAATGGAAGAGGGACTTGCCGAAGGTGAGTTATACCGAGCATGTGTTACCCTCCTCGAGCTCGTTAAATCAAAATGAGGTACTCATCTATCTAGATGGGGGAAAAAAATTGAAGGAAGAAATCCAAGCAATTAATGAAAACATTACAAGTAACTCTTACAGTCACCCTTGAACACGACACTCTTTCTTTGTAGGCATTTTAATCCACTGAACCTATGAACTGAACCAATCCTATGAGTTTTCTTACTCCTTTGGGTCACCCGACAGAAGTCACTGTATCCATTGCATCATCATGTTTTGGTCCATGTCATGTTTCTATTGTTGTGCCTTAGTGTTCAAGGGAAGTATCTGCCTTGAGAGTCACCATCACAAATTTCTTATTTCAACACCTATGTCAATCCATGTTCATTTGATCTACCAAATTACATCTCTATGTCCATTTCATGTCATTGATGAGGGATACATCAAGGCCCTCCTGCGATAAGTCTATTCTTGTTGACTTCAACACATTATCCAGGAACTAGACCTAGAAATCAGTTAGTACCTTGGGATCTACATGCCTCCTTGCTTTTGACAGTGGGTTTACATCATTGATCTCTGATCGGATGATTCCATGAATGTTCGAATTTAGTTCATTTATTCACATTTGCTGGAATGCACTAGGGTACCTTGGGAATCATTGACATCAATGGTGATTTCCCTCGTGCTTGTTAATGGTTTACATCATTGAATGGTAATCAAGTGGTTTCTGCCATGTTCGACATCAAGAAATTTATTCACATGGTTAGATTCATACTACATTAGGATCGGTAAGAATACCCTAGGTTGAGTGATCACTCTGATATGTACTGTGCCCAGGTTGTGACGAAGTTTCTCTTGAATATTGACACATATACTGTCACATAGATCCACTTTGTATTGGTCTATGGCTATGTCTTGTTAGCTTGTAGTTCATATCATGGAAGTATAGATCCACATTGTATATTCCATGGCTATACCTTTTTGTTAATACAATTATGGATCCGCAGTGTATTTTATGGAGGCCATACCTTGGCAGTCTTTATCACCCAAGCATAGGCATGCTTGCCTTGGGTTTGAAACATTTCATAATATTTGTTTGATGGTTGTGTGTAGCTTCTACTAGGTTCTCTGAGTCTGTACCCTTGCTCGAAGAAATCTACAAAGTACTTCAGTCATCAGTTTCTATCTTCTGACTTCGCACTTTAGGGGGAAATCTGTTACACCTAAAAATTACTCACTCCAATGATGACCTATTGTTGTCATCGTCAGTGTTGCAAGTGTCGCATTTTGGTCGTAAGTTTCACAAACATCATACTGTCATCTTTCCTATGTCGTGTCTCTAACGACATCATAAGGACTCTTAAGACACCTTCAAAATTACCCTTGCTCGAAGAAATCTACAAAGTACTTCAGTCATCAGTTTCCGTCTTCTGACTTCGCACTTTGGGGGGAAATCTGTTACACCTCAAAATTACTCACTCTAATGATGACTTATTGTCGTCATCGTCAGTGTTGCAAGTGTTTCATTTTGGTCATAAGTGTCACAAAAATCATACTGTCATCTTGCTTATGTCGTGTCTCTAATGACATCATAAAGACACTTAAGACACCTTCAAAGATTGGTTTAAGAAGAGGAGAAATCATTTGACAAAAAGTACAAGTCTTTTTCCATGGAAAAAACCACTCAAAAATCATTTTTGAAGGGAAACACTCTCCTACCCACTGTCAGGGAGTGCCAACGCTCCTTACCCCTCTTTGGGGGAGTGTTGAAACACTCAGGACACCATTCTGAGGGAGCGTTGGGTTTTTTTGAAGGAATTTTGGGCAACAATCCCCTGCCCACTGTCAGGGAGTGCTAGCACTCTGTACCCTCCTTTGGGGGAGCATTGCAATGCTTTGTGCACCCTTTTGGGGGAGCGCTGGCCTGTTTGAGCAAATTTTGGGTTGTTGAGGAAAATCAGGGAAAAATCCCCTTCATCTTGGAAATCAGTTGGATTCGAATCTAAGGTCAAGGTTGGATCTTAGGGAGGATCCAAAAATGATGGAGAAATATCCTCAACCTATCCCAAGAATCTTTAAGGTGGTTGGGCCTCTCCAAGCTTATATAAGGAGGCCTTCTCATGGTGAAAGGTACATGGAGAAATAGAGAAATATCAAACTTATGATCTCATAAGAAAGATATTAGTGAAGCATATTTTTTTGGTGGATCATTTGAGCAAGGGTATGGACAAAGAGATCTTGGTGAAGTTGTTGCATCTACATCTATGGTTGTAAGCACTTTGCTTTGTTTTCATTAATATATATATGTGCTTGGCCTGTTTCCTTTAAGTTTGTGTATGTTTCATGAACTTGTTTCTTTTGATAGATCTATTATGAAGCTAATCATGGTAGAGTAGGAAGTATGTTTTGTTGTTGCTGCTCATTGTATTGCAGGACCTTCTGAAGAACTTGGAGATCAAGATCAGCCTGGATCGAGCAAGGACAAACGTCGGTAAAGGTATTTACCTTTCTTTCTTCTTCTTCCTTGAATAGTTTAGCTTCATGAAAATGAATGGCAATGTCAACATTAGCACATTTTTGTCTTGGTTATAGAGGTCTAATATCCAAGAGGAAATCCGCTTGTCCACAGGGGGATTCTCTTGTAACTACTAGCCCAAGTTGCAATGGAATAGTTTTGTAATACTCAAGACTCAACATGATTTTGTTTTTGTGAGGTTAGCTGAATTTTTTATATCAATAATGAAATGGTTTTGCAACATCAATAAGCTGAAACAAAGATTTCACAACAAATTTTGTTGCGAAACTGCTGAAACAAAGATTTCACAACAAATTTCCTAGTTGTTGTGAAATCACCCAGTCATCCCATGAGGAGGCATTTTTAGTTTCCAGACATGATGAGTTTGCCATGTCAGCATCAATATCGAATGATGAACCATTTTACCACTAAATATATGTAATATAAATGTATTAGGGTTGTATAAGTTAGTAAAGAAATCAATCCCTAAATTGTAGGAGTCTATGTCAAATTAGTTAGTAATCAGTTTTATCAGTTGTAAATCCTTTTTTGAATGTGAAAACCTAACGATTTCGAATATATGGAGTTAGAATGAAATGAAATACTATATATTGTAATGAAAAGGACAATTGAAGGGTTTGAGAGTTGAGTAAGAAAGGGATGTTGGTGCTGTAATATTTTCTGATATTAATGAAAGGTTTTACAGACATAAATATTTGAGCAATTTCCTTAGAGATTCATGTGTTCAGTTATTGTAGTAAGTGTTCTTAGTGTATGTGTTTCTTTCTTTGTCTACCATTAAATGTGTTCTTCTTCATTTGAATGAGAAATATTTGATACAAAATTCATTTTAGTATGCTCTGTGTCTGTCTTGTTTCATATATTTACTTTTCAGTCTGACAAGTATATGCAAAATTCATTTAAATTGAATGCTCTGTGTAACTTTGAGTGTTTTCTTTTTCATCTACCATGATTCAGAGATTGTAAGTCTAGAAATAGTTGATTGTCTGGCTTCTAAGATTAAATAGTTTTCTATCAAGTTCTGAAAACCTAGAATTGATATGCCATATGACTCCATGCCCAATGGGTGTTTCTCTCAGCCCTACCAACCATTTCATAAACATCTTATCCACATAAAATCTATCCACTGTACTGATTGAAAAACTAGTAGGAGAGAGCTCTCTCTAGATTGGAACGAGGATAGATTCCAGTATGAAAGTAGGTTTGTGGCTACCTTTGAGATTTTCTTTTACATCCAAGGAAATTTAAAAAGTGCTAATAAGTGGAAATCCTAGAAATTCCCCAAATACATCTATATATTCCTTCAGAATTGGATATTCTTCAAGACTTGGTTCCTTATCCTTTGTTGGCTCTTCCATATGGGTTGCATATATGTATCACCCTTTTTTTAAAATCATTTTTAGTTGTAATGATGAAATATCTCTAACACATATATGTATTGGAATACATTGCATTGTCCTCGAGTTCCCTTCCTCATCAAGGCATGTGAAATCCTTGTTGTAGAAGTCTAGGATAGAGCGATGCTTGTCCAACCAATACGTACCAATTAATAAATCATATGAGCCAAGTGGTATGATGTTCAAATATTCCTTAGTTTTAACTCCACTCGTGTTCATTGGGAAATCCTTGAAAATTTCTCTAATTTTTCTCTTGGTTCCACGATCTATCTTAACCAGCCAAGACTTTTCATTCTTGCTTCTCTTCAATTTAAACATTTCAATTGTTTTTGGATCTATATAACTATGACTAGCTCTAGAATCAATCAAAATAGCTATGGGTTGATTATTAATCTTACCTTCTACCTCAATCATGTGGGAATGGTATTCTTCTTGTATGTTTTCCAAGGCTACACAATTCCTTGGCATGCTCCTGTCCACGTTGTCCATTGTATCAGCGTCCTCAATTTTATGCACAACCCTCATACTTTCTCCCTCGTGGGGAAAATACTTATACAAGTGGTCTCCTTCACATCCCCAACACTTTATGGGATACCACCTTAGCCTTTTTCCCAATGAATCTCTCATTTTGTGTTCACCTTGTGCTAGCTGACCTTGTTGATATGCTTGAGAGTTGTTCCTAATGAAAGACAGATTGAAACCATTCTTTCCATGATCCATATTGCATCTCTTCTTTTCATCCCAATCCTTTTGGAAAGATGTCCTTCCTTTTTTCTTCTCATACAAATACTTATCCTTCATCATGTATTCTTCCAAAGTTGTAGGATCATCAAATTGGATTTTATATTATTAAAATGATGGAAACCCACTCAAGAACCTCTATATTTTCACCTTATCATCCCTAATGAATTCCACATACCTTACAATCTCCATGAATTTCTTCTCATACTCCTCCATAGTCATATTTCCTAGCTTGAGCTCAAAGAATTCTTGCATCTTCTTGGCATATTAATTCTTTGACAAGTACTGTTGCTGGAAATATCTCTTTAATTTCTTATAGGAAATTCTCTTTTCATAAATATGCTTGACCTGCTTCAGCTGGTCCCACCACATGGAAGCCTTCCCATGAAGATGATATATGGAAACCATTGCCTCCAGGTTTGATGAGTAATTATGCAGCTGGAAATATTTTATCATTCCCAACAACTAGGCTTCAACATCTTCTCCCTTCCTATGCTCTCCATCAAATGATGGTGGCTTGATCTTCTTGAGATCTCCTTGCAAAATATCTGAATCAAGCCTCCTCCTGTGATTTCTGACATGGGACACACTTGGGCTGATCTCTGCCCCTGAACATGCATGCACTCTTTTGGTCAAGTGTGATAATGAATGATGAGGTCTACTAACACTCCTTGATTTCGTAGATCCCCCATGGTCATTCCTCTTATCCTGAGACTTGGATGCTGCTAGTTTCCTTGCATCGAATGCTTGTTTAGTGCCATAATATTTATTGAATTTTCTTTGTAGCATATTCAGGCTTTGTAGTAGCTAAGTGTTAATTTGATTATGCTCCTCTTGAGCTCTTATCAACCTTTCATTGTCTTATATATATCTCTACACTTGTTTCTGCAAGCTTCTCATAGTCTCAACTAGCTCCACTGACTCCACCCTGCTTCTACATCCATTGGAATTAGTCTATGCATTTCCTTATGTGTAAACCTCAAATTTCATCTTCATGGTTGTAAGATCCATGGGAATCACTCATATATATAGTACTCATATAGGAACCAAATCTATTTCCCTATTTCTCTAATTATGCGATAAATGTGCATGCAACAATTGTTGTTAGAATTATGCATATTGTAAAATTGTCATTAATTAATCTACACGACCTTATTTGCCTTAATTTTCTGAAGAAAAATGATCAACTAATCAAAATTCTGAGCTTTCAAACATATTCCCTTTTGAATTATCTCTTTGATGAATATACTTGTGTCTCAATCTAATTTCCGAGCTAAAATTTATGGCTCCTTGAAATCAACATTTTCACCTCCTTTTTGCACTTATTTTACTAGTACCAATAATATCAAAGAATAACTTCTACCTCTTATATAAAGAAATATGGTGAGAACCAGGGAATTTTTTATATCGAGCAAAAGAGAACACCAAAATAAAGTGAAACCCAACTTCTATTACTGAATAAGATAGAAAAACATTGTAGAATAGAAACTAGAAAAATGGGGTAGCTTATTTCTAAAAAGAAAGAGATGTTGGCTACGGTTCTTAAAGGGCCTCCTTCACCTCAATTATATATGAGAGAGTGAGAGGAGAAAAATTCCCATGATGCATGTGGGATAAATTGGACAAAGTTTATAAAATTCCATAGGCATGTAAAATACTAGGAATTCCCAAGAGGCCACCCATCCTAGTACTACTCTAGCTTGGGCGTGTTTAACTACAGAGTTCTAATGGGATCTGGTGCATTAACGCTATGTTGTAGGAATGTACATAAAACCACTAGGAAATCATTACATGATGTCTGTAATTAAAAAATGAAGATGACATTATGTTCCATTCCCCATAAAAAGGGCGAATATCATGGTTTATCAAAACCACAGGCTCAAGATGGTGATTCAGCGAAAAAGGTGGTTGGCCACCGAGATCCATCTGGATCATTCCTCCCCCCTTAGGAAGAAATGGTCCCCATTGCGTCAAGTTCCCTTGGGAGACGGGGAGACTTCTGTTAAATATGAAGCTTGGTGCATTGCTTTCCTTGTTGAAGAAGTTGTCCTACTTATCTTGTTGAAGGTTGTCATGAACCTGTTGCTGGAGGGGTTGGATCCGTTCAACCAATCTAGCTGCATGATCTACCTGAGTGTGGGAGGACTCTGTTGGTGAAGATGAAACATGAAGAGTATGAAGGGTTCTGTTATAAACTTGCTTGACTGGGCAGTGTGGAGGAACCCGTGTAGGTGAAACAAGAACATCTTGGTACTCTTTTACAATCTTGTCGATCTGCTTCTGCTGGATAGAAAGGTCTTGGGCTGAGGCTGCAGTGGTTGCAATGTCCTTTTGTTCACCTTGTGACCAGATTGTGAAGAGGCTAAACTTTGTAGTATGAGAGATTAATTTGTGGCAATGTTTTGGTGGGAAAATAGTCAGAACTACCTATGGTATCCGGTATAGATGACCCCCTAGAGTAACAATGACGCTACAGGGTCGAGACTCATAAACGAAATGACGCCTCCACATATATGGCTGTCCTAATAGAACATCACAAACTTATAGTGGGTAAACATCACACAATACCTCATTCTTGAAGGGCTTGATGTCATAGGACATGTGACACTGCTGGATGACGTGAAGATCTTGACCCTGGAGAAGCCACCCAATGTTGTATGGTTGCGGGTGTGGTGTTGTTGGAAAATCCAACTGCTTGACAACCTCTGCTGAGATGATGTTATTTTGGCTTCTGCTATCAACAATAAAATGTAGTGGGGTCCCCTTCACCCACATTTGTGAATGGAAGAGTATCTCCCCCTCCTTAGGATCCCCTTCTCATTGGATGGTTGAAGTTCCAATAGTAGCAGTGGGTTCTACATCAATGATCTGTCTCCTTTTATTATTTTCTGAATCAGGGTCCAAGTCGAGGTTCACAACTTTGTCTTTGAGCTTGGCCACCAATGACTGCATTGAGAGACATTCATAAGTGTTGTGCCAAGGGATGTTGTGGAAATCACACCACTTTCCGGTGTCTTTCTTATACTTTCTGTCACCTTTCTTTTTCTGCATATGGGATTGGTTCTCTTTGTTAGTGTTTCATGGAAACCTGCACAAGAAATCTAGCTAAAGCATACACAAACAAAAATTATCAAGAAAAGGAAGAGAGATACACAATGAATAATGAGAATCAATATATATTATGATCTTATCAATGAGTGAGTGATCTTCACTCATATAGGAAATGACATCCTATAATTATGAATGCATGCATAATAGTGATGGTCTAATATTAGAAAGTCTAAAATAGAACTAGTCAGTTAACTCCCACTGAACTAGTGTTACTCCCATTGAACTAGTGTGCCGAAAATAGAAATTTCTCCAACACCCCCTGAACATCACTATGGAGTAAAAAATGATTCCCGGCTACTAGGCCATTTTAGGTACTCATGTACAATGCAACTAATGAACACTAAATAAAAATAAGGAAAGAGGGAAAAACACGTGGGAACAAAACCTCCCCTCAAAAGATAATGTATCAAAAGAAGAAAATGACAGTTGCTAGGAAACTGTGTTCTTCACTGTAAGACGATCCTGAAAGTCTGAAACTTCTTCTCACTGAAAGTATTCATGAAGATGTAGAAATATATATGGATCTAATGAAGTCCTTTGGAAACCTGTCGGGCCTTGTACCTCTTGATCCTGTGGACCCATCTACACCTGAAAATATTCCTTTCTGGTGGGAGTGGAACTAGATTCCAAGTTCGGTTCTGTAGGAGTGAGTCATACTCCTTCTATATGGTTGCTTTCCATAATAGTTTTCCCACAACCCTATTGTAGTTCTGTGGATCAGTAGATTGAACCATATAGCAATGCATGGGCATCACAGGTTCTGAAGCTGAAAATACATGAGAAGGCTCCTCATGTTGAGATTGAGTCATCCTCAAATCCAATGGATTCCCTGCAAGGTTGTCTCTTTCCTGAAGTGTGGTTTGTGCCTTCTTAAGCATCTGTTGAAGCTTCATCGATGGATTCTTATTTGGTTGTACTACCTGCTCATCTGCATGTACATAATCCTCTGAATCTGTGTCTGAATATGTAGCATATGAGTGTATGGAATCATATTTGATGTCTAAAACTGATGGAAGAAAAAGAGTATATGCATGTTGCACTGGAGGTGCATGCAAAGTACTCTCCTTATGTGTAATTATAATAGAGGAGTCATCATCAGAAAACTTAGTGAATTTATACAACCTTGACTTGTGATCCACCTCACCAGTTGCAATAATGGAATTGTCATGCATGTCAATTACTGAAATTGAATCTGATGTAAATTCAACCTGTTTACCTTTCTGAGTGATCTGATAAACTGAGAGTAGATTCATAGAAATATTTGGAATATGTAAAACATTCTCAAAACTGCCATTATGGAGTTCCACTCTCCCTTCTCCTGCTACTGCTACTGGAGTATCATCCCCCATGAGAATAGGGGGTCTTGAGAATGGACTCAAAGAAGAGAAAAATTCCTCTTTCACTGCCATATGATGGGATGCACCAGAATCCATAATCCATGAATTAGATGAGGAATTAATTGCAACCAGAGCATGATGATTACCTTTTTGAGGAGCAAGATCTTCTTCCTTCTGCTTCTTGACTCCCTCTAGAATGAAGTTTCTAAGGTTGTTCTGCTGAAGTTCCTGTGCCATAAGATCGATATGTTTCTTCAAGCATGTGGATTCTTCATGATTTGGTTTACTGCAGTAAGTGGATTGCTTTCCCTTCTTCTTCTTCTTGGAATCTGAAGAGTCTTTGGAACCTGAAGAATCATTAAAAGGTTTGGAATATCCCTCCTTCCCGTTCAATTCGGATGACCCTTTTCCATAATTCATGGTGAGTGCATGTGCTTTGGGATCTTTCATGAGGCCCATCTGTATGAGTTTTGTCTTCTCTTGTGTAAGAGACCCAATGAACTGAGCCAACGTAGACATTTTTCAATTTGTTCCAAAAAGACATCTGCTAGAATGGAAATTGGAGACATACACAACGTATTCTGGTCCTAGCTTAGCCAAGATTGTTAGAATAAGTTGTTTCTCTTGTGTAGACTTATCAATACCACATTCACCTAAGATCAATAGCAAATATTTAAATTCAGTAAAAAAATCTTGTATATTATCAAAACTTTTAGGGTCTAAGGTATTCAACTCTACCTCAAGCATATGACCTCTCATCTCATCCTGCTTTCCAAAGAGTCCTTCCAGGGTGGTCCATATATTGTTTGGAGTCTTGCATGCAGCAACATGAAGCCATATATCAGTGGAGATTAACTCAAGAAGTAGTCTTGTGGCCTCATCCTTACAGTTCGCCCATCTCATCTTCTCAATCGCTGATGTAGGTTCTGTTTTTGTCATCATCGTCAAATTATACAGTCCTTTCCTTCTGAGTTGGAATTCTGCCTTGGGCTTCCAATCAAAATAATTGTATGGTGTGAGGATTATCACCAAGTTTGACTGTATAATAGTTGTCCTTTCCATATCTTCCACTATTTCTAAGAACCCCTAAAAATTTACTCTCAATCTGCAAGTGAAAAATTAAGAAATCACAACAGAAAGGGCACTTTAAGTGAAAATCCATATTAGTTTCAGGAGACGATCTTCCGACTTACTTTCTGAGAAAATAGTGAGGAATCTCGCCAAATGATTGAAAACCCACTTGTAGAATGGGTCTATTTACTTCCATTGCAAGTCGTTTCCTCAAAAACTTAATATTTTGGGAGCAATCACTTTAGAAAGGTACGACCATGGATTCATATTAGTTTCAGGAGGCTATCTTGTGACTTACTTTCTGAGAGAACGGTGAGGAATCTTGCCAAATGGTTGAAAATCCACTTGCACAATGAGTTGATTTACTTCTCTCTTGGGCTGTTTCCTAAAAAACTTAATATTTTGGGAGCAATCACTATAGAAAGGTACGACTACGGATTTGTATCAGTTTCAGGAGGCTATCTTGGGACTTAATTTTTGTGAAAACGGTGAGGAATCTCGCCAAATGGTTGAAAAACCACTTGCAGAATGGGTCGATTTACTTATCGCGTGGGCCGTTTCCTCAAAAACTTAATATTTTTGGAGAAATAACTGTTGAAAGGTACGACCACAGATTTAACTTGTTGAAACTCTGATTTTCCTTATTCTTTGTCTTGACTGGCTTGCTCCAAGCAACGTAGCTCTAATACCATGTCAGTGTTTCATGGAAACCTGCATATGAGATCTAGCTAAAGCATACACAAACAAAGATTATCAAGAAAATGAAGAGAGATACATAATGAAGAATGAGAATCAATGTATATTATGATCTTATCAATGAGTGAGTGATCTTCACTCATATAGGCAATGACATCCTATAATTAGGAATGCATGCATAATAGTGATGGTCTAAGATTAGAAAGTCTAAAATAGAACTAGTCAGCTAACTCCCACTGAACTAATGTTACTCGCACTGAACTAGTGTGCCGAAAATAGAAATTTCTCCAACACTCTTAAGGTTGGCTTTCCTTTCTTTGTCCATGCTTCTCCCTCTTACTCTGCTTCTTGAATTTCTGCTCAATTTTGACTGCATATCGATAAGAAACTCCCAGTGAGGATATTTCCAAGAAATCCATCTTTGTTTGTATGTACCTGTGTAGACCACTACGGTACTTCAAAATCGGGTGTCACTCAGAGTCTTTGATACCCAGCTTTGAGTGCTGAGTATGAAATATGTTGGTGTACTCTAACACCGTCAAGTCTCTTTTCTGACGCAGAGTTGTCCATCTCATGCATTGGTCATCATAGTTTTCGATAGGGTAGAAGTCCTTCTTTAAGGCATCTACAAAGACTGCCCAAGTGGGTTATCTCCCAAATTATGTAGATTCATCTGCAGTGTACCTCTCCCAGTAACCTTCCCACCAATCCCTAACACGGGGAAAGGAATTAAGGAGTGCGAAGGTGATATTTTCTCTATCGGAATTTTTTTGGACAGAGTAATAACCTTCTAGCAGATTCAACCATTTTTCTAGAGCATATGCATCTATGTGTCCTTCAAATAAGGGGATATCAAAATTGACTTGTACCTTGAAGGGTGTTGCACTTGAAAAATGGTTGCTTGTTGAATATGCCTCAGCTACCGCCATCGATAGTCTTCTAAGGATCTGAGTGAAGTTGTCCATCATCTCGTTCCTTTGTCGTAGAAGGGATTCCTTGAGCAGTGTCCTGAAAGGATCTCATTCTCTATCATATCTCTTTTCTTCTGCCATGGGAGGTTGCTAGGGATAGTGAGAGTGGTTTTCCTTAGCGAAACTTTCTCGAGACCCAAATCCCTATACCCTGACTTCGTCGGAGACCTGTTATGAGAAATGACAAGGAGAAAACTGCTTTGATACCAATGATCTGGATTATTTTGAGAATGACATGGATGTAGAAGTATAACTGAGATATAACAATGAAATACAAAAAAATGTAGAAGAGAACACCAAAATATAGTGAAACCCAACTTCTATTACTGAATAAGATAGAAAAACATTATAGAACAAAAACTAGAAAAATGGGGTAGCTTATTTCTAAAAATAAAGAGATGTTGGCTACACTTCATTCATAAGAAGCTTTATATCACACTCCATTTCCTGCTTAATGGGCCTCCTTCACCTCAATTATATATGAGAGAGTGAGAGGAGAACAATTCCCATGATGCATGTGGGATAAAATGGACAAATAGATGTTGGCTACGCTTCATTCACAAGAAGCTTTACATCACACTCCATTTCCTGCTTAAAGGGCCTCCTTCACCTCAATTATATATGAGAGAGTGAGAGGAGAACAATTCCCATGATGCATGTGGGATAAATTGGACAAAGTTTATAAAATTCCACAGGCATGTAAAATACTAGGACTTCCCAAAAAGGGCCTCCTTCACCTCAATTATATATGAGAGAGTGAGAGGAGAACAATTCCCATGATGCACGTGGGATAAATTGGACAAAGTTCATAAAATTCCACAGGCATGTAAAATACTAGGACTTCCCAGGAGTTCACCCATCCCAGTACTACTCTAGCCTGAGCATGCTTAACTATGGAGTTCTAATGGGATCTGGTGCATTAACACTATGTTGTAGGCATGTACATAAAACAACTAGGAAACCATTACATGATGTTTGTAATTAACAAATAAAGATGACATTACATTCCATTCCCCATCAAAAGGGTGAATATCATGGTTTATCAAAACCACAGGCTCAAGATGGTGATTCAGTGAAAAAGGTGGATGGCCATCGATATCCATCTAGATCACTGATTCCCCATCTAACTTCAACATCAATCTAGATTTGGAAAATTTTCTCTTTTGCATTTCCTCCAGACTTAGAATTTTTAGATGAAAATGACTCTCCCAAATGGAGCAAAACTGGAAAAAACTCCCACAAGACAAAGTTATCTAGATTGATGAGTAGGAAAAATGTCATCTAAACATTTTTTTTGGATTGGTGATCTGAGGTCCCTTTTCCTCCTCTGAAGATTTCAAAAATCCCGAAAAAGTGCCCAGGAGCAATGGATTTTTCCATGTTTTAGCGTCTCCACTCCAAAATATTTTGCATTTTTCTAGATGCTCATTTGGGTATTTTCATGCCTACTTTTTGGAATCCTAGTTAAAATTTCACCTTTATTAAGGTCTCGGTTACTGAGCACAACCCAGAACTTTAAAAATCATTATTTTACATTTTCTAGAAAATAGAAGCAAAACTTGACAAAGGCCCTACCTAGAATATTTGTAGCCTTTATCAGCATAGACATACCCTTTAATTTTCATATAATACTGATTTTGTCTAATCTTGTTATGGCCAAAACAATTTTTTGGATCCAGCCTTTTTGTAAACTTGTCTATTTTCTCCTTCCTTTTCCTCCTCGTCTTCTTCTTCTCTCCTTCTCTTCTCTCTTTTTCTTTCTCTTCTCTTCTCTTCTCCTTTTCTTCTTTATTTTCCCTGTATCGGTGAGTTGGAATCTTTCTTTCTCATTGATACACATTCCTTTATCATTGATCAAATATGTTTCTCTCTCGTCGATACATGCCCTTTATCGGCAATCAACGATCTTTATCTCTCTCTCCAATACACACCCTTTATCAACGATCAAACATCTTTCCCTCTCTTCGATACACACCCTTTATGGACGATCAAATATCTTTCCCTCTCGTTGATACACTCCCTTTATGTAGAGATTACTATTTGCATTGAATTTCTTGAACCCTTGTTGTTGTAAATACCTGTCCAACCTTGAGTACCATTCTCTAGGGCTTGCTTGAGACCATATAGTAATTTCTTGAACCTACAAACATAATCTTCCCTTTCTGACAATTGAAATCCTTCTGGCTACTCGATATAAAATTCTTCTTCTATTTCTCCATTTAGGAAAGTTGATTTCACATCCATCTGATATACCTTGATCTTCTTCGAACACACATAAGCCGAGATTAATTTTATAGCTTCCATTCTGGAAACCGAGGAAAATTTTTCTTCGAATTCTATTCCCTCAACCTGGGCATATCCTTTTCATACTAGCATTGCTTTATTTCCGGTTACCTGTCCACTGTCATTCAGGTTGTTTTGAAATACCCATTTTGTGCCAATTACGTTCTTGTATTTCGGTTTAGGAACTAGATCCCAGGTGCCATTCTTCTCTATTTGATCCAATTCTTCATCCATATCCTTGATCTAGTGTTCATCCTTCCTGGCCTATTAAAAAATGCTTGGTTCAACTGTAGATAACAATGCTATGTGTTGTTGTTCTGGTGAAATTCTTCTTCTTTGGGTTTCAACTCCTGCATCTTTATTCCCAATGGTTTGTTCTGGTGGATGCTTTTTTTGTAATCATCGGCTAGGTGTATTAGGAGGTATTTGATGCTCATATTCCTCTTGTCATTCTTCTCGCTGCTCTTCATCATCATCTTCTTCTTCTTTTAGATCTTCCTCGTCATCCTGCTCTTCTAAGTATTTGTTTCCTTCTTTGTACTTCCATACAATTGTCTCATCAATCATTACATTGATGCTTTCCACGATTTTCTTGAGTCTTGGATTGAATCATTTATATGCCTTTTTTTTTCTTGAATACCCAACTAGTATGCCTTTGTCAACTCGAGAGTCAAATTTTCCAAGCCTGCCATCTTCTCTTCTGATATAACATTTTGTCCAAATACTTTAAATGCTTCAAATTTTTCGGTATTCCTTTCCATAACTCGTAGGGAGTATTATCACTGTTACTTTTGATCATTCCTCAATTTAGGATGTGAATTGTTGTATGACCTCCTTGTTACCAAAAGATATCACTAAACTTGGAACCTTTTAACATGGTTCTGGCCATTTATTATACTGTTATGTTCCTTCTTTCGACCACTCCATTTTGTTGAGGTGCCCTAGATGCTGAGAAATGTCTCTTTATTCCATGTTTGCCATAGAAATCCATGAATTCCATTGATCTAAACTCTCCTCCATTGTCCGATCTCAAACACTTGATTTTCAAATCCATCTCAGTCTCAACCATATAGTATTTTCTAGCTTTGATATCTTAGGCATTTCTTTCATTGCTTCCTTTCTATTGATTTTGACAAGGTTATCAAAGTTTATGTGACCCATCCTTCTATGCCAGAGCCAATTTTCATTTTCCTTTCCTAAGCAACATTTTCCCTTTCCAATCTCATTCAATACATATATGTTGTTTGGGGTTCTTCTAGTTGTAGCCACCAATTTTCCTTATCCATATTTTCTTATCTTGCATTTTTCTGAGTCAAACAAGAGTTTGTGTCCTTGATCACACATTTTACTTACATTTAGAATATTATGCTTGATATCTTCGACCAATAGAAGATTTTCTGCCTTGGCATCTTTGCTTCCAAGATTGACTCTACCTCTTCCTATAATTCTAGCTGAGTTATCATTTCCAAAATAAAACTAATCCATCTCGTTCCTTCTTCAGAGTCAAAAAATCATTCTTGTCACCTGTCATATGCTTTGAACAACCGTTGTCAACATACCACCCACTTTTATTGTGTTTCACTTGTAAAGAAAATGTGCATTCTTCAGTGTTGAATTGATCATTCTTTATTCTCCATATCCTTTGTGGTTCTTGTTTATGACTGTTACTATTCTTCTTTGGTTCCTTTGGAGGAACATTCAGTCTACAATATTTGGCCATGTGTCCAAAATTGTTGCACTTGTAGCACTCTGTTTCATTACTTAGTGAATCAAAACAGTTGTGATTTTTGTTTTGTGCTTCATGTGACTTTATAGGATAACTGTTGTTTGAATATCCTTCATAGTTGCTTATGTTAGACTTGGCATAGGCTCTACAATTTGCAGCTTTGTGACTAAAATTTTTACAAGAATAACATAAACCAAGAAAATAGTTTGATACCTGGATATAGGGGATCTTCTGAATGGTGTTGATCTTCGAAAGTATTCTTCTTCTTGAGATGTTGTTGATTTCTAGTTCTACATTTTGAATCTTCTAGGTGGTCTAGTTCCTTTGTGATTTTTCTTCTTGAGTACCTCTAACTATTTCTGCATAGGTTCTTTGTTCTACTTCCCGTTCTGTCATCTTGGAGCTTGAAAATATCTCAATCTACATCTAGTTGTATCCTATCTTGAACCTGTCATAGTATGGGCTTTGACTGCTAATGATCTCATCCAATATTTTGGTTCTATTCTGCTGCATATCTTTCTTCTGAAGATCTTTTCTTAGGGTAACTATTTCTACTTCCAAGCTTTCAATCATCTTATCATTATCTTCTAACTTTTTTCCGAGTGTTTCTTCAATCCATTTGTCTTATTCTACCTGGATATTTAACTTCATGATTATCTGCTCGATTTATTTTGAGTTGGAATTTTGAGATCATTCTTTCTTCTTTAACTCTACCTTGAGTGGCTTGATTTTCTTTCTTTATTTCCCTGGTTCTTCTAAGGCACTGGTTAATTCTCCTCTGAGATCGAATTMACCTTATTCTTCGTAATCTTCATAATATTCATCATCATATTCTACTTCCATGAAGAGTACTCTTTCTGAATCATTGTCACTATCATCATCCTAGTCTGATGAAGAGCTATCTACCTTTGAGTAGAAAATTTTCTTGAATAATTTATTTTTGTTCTTTCTCTTGTCTTCCTTTTGATTTTTCTTTTTCTTCTTAGGATCTTCTTCTTCATCGCTACCTTTATTCTTAACATAAGGACATTTACAATCAAAATGAGAAATACCATCACAATTAAAACATTTCAATGGAAGAATACCTTTGTATTTGTTGGTTCCTCTTTTTATCTTCCTTACGATGTTTTCCACTTCTTCATATTCCTCTGAATCATCATTGTAGCTGCAATTTAGTTTTGAATTTTGATTGTTTTGTTTCTTCATCTTCTTGGATTCTTTGAACGTTGATTCCTTCATGACTGGGTTCTCTTGTTCTATCCTCAATTCATACGCTGTGAATATTCCATATAGCTCATCCATGCTCAAATTGTTAAGATATGTTCTTTTTTCCAGGGTTGATATCTTAGGATCAAATCTCATAGGTAGAGATCTTAGAAATTTTTGAATGACCACTGAATCATCAAATTCTTCTCCCAATCCTCTAATAGTATTCATTGTTTCTTCAACTTGCAGAAAATAGGCTGCAATGTCTTCATATTCCTTCATATTCAATTGCTCTAACTTGTCTCTAAGGGTTTGAATCTTAGCACCCTTGACTTTGGTATCTCCTTCGTAAATATTTTGAAGTTTATCCCAAACATCCTTTGTGATCTTGCCATGCATAAATTTAACAAATATTGAATCATCCAGACTGCTTAGAATGGTGCCTTTATCCTTTGATTTGTTTTTGCTGAGTTTCTTTCCATATGTTTTAGTTGGGGGAGTGGATGGTGTTTCATATTCGTCTACTACTAATTGCCAAACATCAAATCCATGTTCCTGTAAAAAGGTTTGCATCCTTTTACTCCAAAAGACATTTTTTCCATCAAACCTTGGTGCTTCAATCTTAGCGTATTCCATGATCTCCTTCCAATGGTTAAAATGTTTCTTGAAGGACCTGCTCCGATACCAATTGTTGGAATACTGAGAGGAGGGGGGGGGG
>JASDQU010101116.1:228697-247113 GCA_032191745.1 Picea mariana
CCTTTTGATTTTTCTTTTTCTTCTTAGGATCTTCTTCTTCATCGCTACCTTTATTCTTAACATAAGGACATTTACAATCAAAATGAGAAATACCATCACAATTAAAACATTTCAATGGAAGAATACCTTTGTATTTGTTGGTTCCTCTTTTTATCTTCCTTACGATGTTTTCCACTTCTTCATATTCCTCTGAATCATCATTGTAGCTGCAATTTAGTTTTGAATTTTGATTGTTTTGTTTCTTCATCTTCTTGGATTCTTTGAACGTTGATTCCTTCATGACTGGGTTCTCTTGTTCTATCCTCAATTCATACGCTGTGAATATTCCATATAGCTCATCCATGCTCAAATTGTTAAGATATGTTCTTTTTTCCAGGGTTGATATCTTAGGATCAAATCTCATAGGTAGAGATCTTAGAAATTTTTGAATGACCACTGAATCATCAAATTCTTCTCCCAATCCTCTAATAGTATTCATTGTTTCTTCAACTTGCAGAAAATAGGCTGCAATGTCTTCATATTCCTTCATATTCAATTGCTCTAACTTGTCTCTAAGGGTTTGAATCTTAGCACCCTTGACTTTGGTATCTCCTTCGTAAATATTTTGAAGTTTATCCCAAACATCCTTTGTGATCTTGCCATGCATAAATTTAACAAATATTGAATCATCCAGACTGCTTAGAATGGTGCCTTTATCCTTTGATTTGTTTTTGCTGAGTTTCTTTCCATATGTTTTAGTTGGGGGAGTGGATGGTGTTTCATATTCGTCTACTACTAATTGCCAAACATCAAATCCATGTTCCTGTAAAAAGGTTTGCATCCTTTTACTCCAAAAGACATTTTTTCCATCAAACCTTGGTGCTTCAATCTTAGCGTATTCCATGATCTCCTTCCAATGGTTAAAATGTTTCTTGAAGGACCTGCTCCGATACCAATTGTTGGAATACTGAGAGGAGGGGGGGGGGGTGAATCAGTATGAGTACTTTATTACAAATTTTAACCACAATATGTATTCTTTAACTTTATGAGTAGTGTTAACCCATTTAATATTAACATTTAATGTATCATCGACAATATAAATTAACCATGAACAATAAGAAACCAAAAATACATAGTACACCCTAATTTTACATGGAAAACCAATGCATGAGAAAACCATGGAATTATTTTCTTATATGTCAGCATAAATACATTCATAGGATCCACCAATTTCCTTATTTTCGAGCTACAACTAGAAGGAGGCTCCAACCCCCTAGTTTTCAGGCTCCAACCTAAAGGAAGCTCCAACTCTCCAATTTTCCAGCACCAACCTGAAGGAGGACACAACCCCCTTTCCTTGCCCCGTCCAACCACCCATAAATATAAATGTAGACAACCTGTCATTACCACTGGATCAATCAATTTGTTACCAATATGGCATTATCACTGCCACAACCTATCACTGCTACTATACTTAATCAACTATTACCACTCAAACCCTTATACAAAGATCCACAAGAATGTCTTCCAAATCAAATACTCATGAAATACTAAGAAATTTATGTGCTGGAATACTATATAATATAGACCCTAACATACATAGTAAACCATACCTTTCAACATGTAGCTTACCCGCTGGATTTGATCTTCTGAACTTTAGCTTTCTCAACAGATTTGCGCCATGTGTTCTGTAAACTCACGAATGTCCGTGCTCTATCCCACTATGGCTTGTGGATGCCTGTGCCCCACTTCTTCTGCAACTCATGGATTTCTTTGCTTCTCTTTGCGTCCGCGTTTTCCTTCATTGAAACTTGTGTATGTTCGTGCTTCTCTGAATCTGCAACTCATGTATGTCCGCGCTCTTCCTTCACTATAACTCACGAATAACCTCAGGAAAACCCTAGAAGAGTAAGCTCAACTTCATTCCTTCAACTCCTACATGTTATCTCTTCATTGAACTTCACTGCCTTAGACTCACTGCTTCAGATTTGTCAATAGTACCAACCCATGAAACTTTACAACATAGATATTCAATGTGATCAATAGGTGTTAATACGAGTCTCTTGAAGTATTATTTATAATTATCAAGTGACTTCCTTTAGGGGCTAGCTTGTAATTGTTTTACCCCTTTTCCTTATTTTATGGATAACCCACGCTCTCTTGTTGCAACCAATTTACCCTTAATAAATGACCTACAACTTCTTGTTGACTTTCTAGGGGCTTCTAGATCATTCTTCAGGGTCCTCAAACTTCATAAGGCCATAACTCCTCAACCGTGAGAAACCACATGGAGTACCACATATCATCATAAATGGTATGATATGTATTTTCCATCCATGAATGAGTTACCTACATTTAAACTGGCCTTCATGTTCTTTTTTCTTGATCAAATTCCGGTTTCATAGCCATACCTTTGGGGCTTCTTGAATTCTTCAAGGGTTGACATCAATGACAACCAACCTTTCAATAATATCTTCCTTTGGCATTGATAGCGACACTCTGATGCAATAACTCAACATTGATGGCATGGAAACACATATGCGCATGCTTATTATCCACCTGTGACCATCACTCCCTCTGTCTTTATACCTCTGATATTTCTCTCTGTTTCCCTAGATCTGCTCATTCTCTCCCTCTTTGACATCAATGGAAAAGGGTAACTTTCCTTGGGGCTGATCCCCCTATCTGAACTCACCTTGGGGATGATTCCCATCTCTTCATTCTTCTTTGGGCTGCTCCCCCTGTCTATACTCTTCTTGGGGATTCTCCCCCTATCTGCACTCTCCTTGAGGCTTCTCCCCCCATCTGCAAGATTCAAATCATTTTGCTGATTTTTTCTCTTCATGGTGCTTCCTCGTGTCAATCATTGACATATATGAAAAGCATTCAAAATTTCTTGACTCCAAGTCTTCATGAATTTCCATATTTATTTCTTCTCTCCCCCTGTCCTTTTGTGCTTGATTCTTTGAAGTTCACCGAGGGGAAAAAAATACTCCAAGTTTCTGTTGAAGATACTCAAATTTGTCCCTTGGAAGAGGTTTGGTGAAGATATATGCAATCTACTCTTTTTTCCCAATGTACTCTAGCTTGATTTTCTTCTCTGTAGAATGTTCCTGTAGAAAGTGATACTTGATCAAAATTTGTTTCGTCTTGGAATGTTGTTGGATTACTCAGAGGGGGAATGAATCTGTATAGAGAAATTTAATCCTTTTTAACCATATAATGCAAGTGTTTTATCAGTGTAGCATTATCATCCAATAATTGCAGAGTAAATAAACAATGAACAAATGAGAAATCATACACATATACAATACACTAGTGTTTTTACGTGGAAACCCAAAGAGGGAGAAAACCATGGAATGATTTTTCTTATATGTCTTGAAGAATTACATTCATGGGAAGAACCATCTTCCTTTGTTTTCCAGCTGCAACTCGAAGGAGGCTCCAACCCCCTAGTTTATCAGGCTACAACCTGAGGGAATCTCCAACTCCCCAATTCTCTGGCTACAACCAAAAGGAGGCTACAACCCCCTAAGTTCTCCAGCTACAATCGGAAGGTGGCTACAACCACCTGTCCTTGCCCCATTCAACCACCCTGAAATATAAATGCCAGATGTAGACAACCAGTAATTGTCACTGAATCAACCACTGCCACTGTCAACTTGTACCAATAACCTGTAACAACCTGTACCAATCAACCTGGACCAAACAAACTGTACCAACATGTACCATGCATCAACCTTGACTCATCAAGATGTACCAACATCATCAACTATACACCGCATGTATGTGCCAACTCATCAACTATACACCTCATGTATGTTCCAACTCATTAACTACTTGTCTCAACCATGTACCCAACATGTACCTCAACCATATACCAAAGACATACACCAATATAACCATCAAAATTTATCTAACAATTCATCACTCTATCCATAAACCAAATAACATAAACCCTTACATCAATCCATGTGCCACAACCTCATTGTTATGTAGCCTCAAGTTAAACCAACAACTTCAACAACACATCACAACAAAAAGACCAATACCCATATGTCAAATACCAACAACAAAATACCAACTGTATCCATCAACAAATCTGATATATGCAGCAATACTGAACATCCAATACCATCTCAAGAGCTAAAACCTAGCTCACAAAACATACCTCAAACAAGATGTGTCATATCTCTCATAAATAGACCCCAACCATGTTGTTGCCGCAATTTTTCTGCCGCACTTTTTCTGTCGCGATTTTTCTGTTGCACTTTTTCTGTCATGATTTTTCTGCTGTGATTTTTCTGCCGCACTTTTTCTGCCACACTTTTTCTGCCGCAATTTTTCTACTGCACTTTTTCTGCTACACTTTTTCTGTCACACTTTTTCTACCGCGATTTTTCTTTTGCGATTTTTCTATCGCACTTTTTCTGTCGCCGTTTTCCTACCGCACTTTTTCTGCCACACTTTTTCTGCTGCAAATTGTCTCTATCAATAATACCTGCGCAAATAACCTTTCACAAAAATAGACATTCAATGATATTCAAGTGTGATTAAATGAGATATATTTTCCTCTTATTTATACTTCCATGTAGCATTACACTTGCCTTATTTTAGGGAGTTCTTCATTTACTTTATTATTTAAATAATTTCTTTTGCAAACACTTGACTTTTGGGGGCTTCTATATGACTCATGAGAGTTCTTCAACTTCATATGGCCATAACTCTCTAACCGTGAGGAGTTATGTGAATTTACACATACCACCAGAAATGGCATGACAAGAACTATCCATCTAGGATAGTTTCACTAAAAAATTCACTGACCTTCATCTCATTATTCCACGGATAGTTTCACTAAAAAATTCACTGACCTTCATCTCATTATTCCACAATTAAGCATGGGTTCTCTAGCCATACTTCTAGGATATCTCAATCTGCAAAGCGTCTTCCCATGAGGGATTTCACCATAAGGGGACCACTTTGGAGTTCATCCATTTTTACTTCTTATAAACCATGAAAAGAAAATAATGAGTCATCTTTACATAAAAAAAACTTGGGTCCATTACCCAAAAAATTGTGCTACTGGGATTTCTTCAAGGGTTGACATCAATGATTACCAACCTTAATAAACAATCTCCCCCTTTGGCATTGATGGCAACACTCTGATGAAATACTGAAATCATATCAATCATTCTCCCCCTGGAACCATGCCTCCATCCTCTGCATCTCTGTGACCATTTCTCCCCTTGGAACCATGCCTCTATCCTTTGCATCTGATAAATCTTCCCCTCTTTGTCATCAATGGCAAAGGTATCTTTCCATCCGAGGCTTCTCCCCCTGACTGAATTGTCCTCTTTATGGTGCTTCCTCGTGTACATCTAAGACATATAAGATAAACATTCAAAAACATTCATTTTGGAGTAGAAATAACTCAGAGTCTATGGCGAAGGTACTCAAAGGCTTCCCATGGAAGCGGTTTTGTAAAGATGTCTGCCACTTGTTCTTTTGTACCCAACTACTCAACTTTGATGTTTTTTTCCGCAACCTGTTCCCATAGAAAGTGATACTTGATTGGAATGTGCTTTTTCTTGGAGTGCATCACCAGGTTCTTTGAGATATTAATGGTGCTTGTATTATCACAATATATTGGAATGGGCTCATCATACTCAACCTGTATATTTTTCAAAGTTTGTTTCATCTAAATAACCCGTGTACAACATGATGCTACTGCAATATACTCTGCGTTGGCTGTAGATAAAGATACTGATGATTGTTTCTTTCTTAGCCATGATACTAAACACTCACCTAGGTAGAATGCTGCTCCACTGGTGCTTCGTCGGTAATCAACACAACCTGCCCAATCTGCATCTATGTAGGCAATAAGTGATATATCCTTTCCTTTTGGATACCATAATCCAAACTCTTATGTTCCTTTGAGATATATGAAAATCCTCTACATTGCTAATAGATGTGATTCCTTTGGTTCTTCTTGAAATCGTGCCACCTATCCAACTGTATGCATTACATTTGGTTTGGATGTTGTCACATATAGTAGGCTACCAATCATTGACCTATATTGCCTCTGATCTGTAGACTTTGAATCATCATCTTTGATTAACTTGCAACTGGTTTGCATGGGAGTGATAACTGGTTTTCAATCTTCCATTCCAAACCTCTTTAGCATTTATCTGATATACTTGGTTTCAGAAATAAAAATTCCTTGGTGGATTTGACGTATCTGAAGTCCCAGAAAGAAGGATAGTTCTCCAAGTAATGACATTTCAAATTCATTCTGCATATCCTTTGCAAATTTTTGTCTTAACCTGTCATCATCACTACCAAAAATAATATCATCAACATAAACTTCAATTAATAAAATACTATCTTGACTTACCTTGATGTAGAGGTTGATGTTTGCACTTCCTTTTCTGAACCCCTCTTGCTGTAGATATTTATCTAGTCTAGAGTACCATGCTTTAGGAGTCTATTTTAGACCATACACTACCTTCTTTAATTTACACACATAATCTACGTTCTTTGACAACTGAAATCCTTCTGGTTGTTCAATGTAGACTTCTTCTTCAAGTTCCCCATTCAAAAAAGCTGATTTTACGTTCATCTAATACACTTTAATATTTTTGGAGCATGCATAAGATAAAAGCAATTGGATTACTTACATTCTGGAAATTGTTAGAAAAAGAGGATCGCGGAGCAATAAAATAAAACAAATGAGGAAATAAAACACAAAAGATACAGAATACAATAGATACACATATATACGTGGTTCACCCAGTGTGGGCTATGTCCACCAGAGAAATTTCCAGGTCCTTCCTTTATTATTATCCAGCAAATGAAGGGATAGAACCTACAACACACCCGATGTAACTTCGTCTTCTTTCTCTCACAATCTCCTCTCTCAGAATACAATATTCACAATAATGAATAGCTGCAATACATTTCCCTCACAAAAGAGGGTTTCCTTCTAGGGAAAAAAAGCCTAACATAACTTCTACCATCAGATCTGGGACCTTATAATGAAATTACAATATACATTTACAAGGAAATTTTTCTTTCAGGGGCTTCACCCCCGAACCCCCATCGGGGGTCCTCTTTCCCCCGAACCCCCTAGCCAGGGGGATGCCCCCCCTGGACCCCATAGGGGGGGTAACCCCCCCCTGCACTCCCCTGCGTGGATGAGTGTACATTATTTTGGGGTGTAGAGTCTTCATGGGGTATAAAAGCGGCTGAAAACAAAGACCTCTGAATCAGGAAGATAATAAGGCTCCACAACCAACAATCTCCCACTTGGAGACTGATCTCAACAACTCCACTGTTGTTGTATCTGTTGGACTATGAACCTTCTTGGACCTGGAAAATTTCTCATCTTCACCTTCATGCTTGAAGACCAACTGAAACTGAGCAATAACTCATTTTTTCTCTGGTTACTCCCTTTGTTAACATGTCTGCAGGATTCTGGATAGTGTGTATCTTTTCCAACTTCAAATATCCATCTTCCAAGACAGATCATATGAAATGGTACCTCATTTGTATATAGTCAGTCTTTGAATGGAAGGTTGAGTTCTTTGCATGATGAATGACACTCTCACTGTCACATTACAACATGCTATTATCCCGCTTCTTTCCCAATTACTCCATAAACCTATGTAACCAAATCATTTCTTTACTAGCCTCTGTAGCAACAACATACTCTTCTTCTGTTGTTGAAATCACAACAACCTTTTGCAGTTTCAAAATCCAACTTACTGTTGTTCCACCTATAATAAAAACATATCATGTGGTGCTCCTCCTGCTATCTTTATCACCCACCATATCTGAATCAACATATCCGTAGAAAAGTGTTTGAAACTCCAAAACATAATGCATGAGTAGCAATACCTCTCAAATGCTTGAGAATCCACTTTATTGGCTCCCAATGTTATTTACCTAGATTGTTCATATACCTTCTCACAACTCCCACTGCATGTGCAATATATGGTCTTGTGCAAACCATTGCATACATCAAGCTGCCAACTGCTGATGAATAAGGGACCCTGGACATGTATTTTATCTCCTCCTGTGTCTTGGGACATATTTCCTTAGTTAATTTGAAATGGTTGGCCAAAGGTGTACTAACATGTTTTGCATTCTACATTCTAAACCTCTCCAACACCTTCTCTATGTACTCACCTTGAGACAATGTCAATTTGTGATTTTTCCTGTCTCTTGTTATTCTCATACCAAGCATTTTCTTTGCAGCACCTAAATCCTTCATCGCAAATGAATTAGATAATTTCTTCTTGAGCACATTTATATCCTTCATATTAGACCATGCAACAAGCATGCCATCTACATATAATAGCAAGATAATAAGGCTTCCATTTTCTAGCCTTTTAAAATAAACACAGTGATCTGAATGACATCTACTATAACCCTGTTTTGTCATAAACATGTCAAAATTCAAATACCACTACCTTGGAGATTGCTTTAGGCCATACAATCTCTTCTTCAACCTGAATACCAAATTATCCTTCCCTTGGAACTCATACCCCTGTGGCTTCTGCATATAAATCTCTTCCTCCAAATCCCCATGGAGAAAAACTATTTTTACATCTAACTGTTCAAGATGCAAATATTCTATTGCCACAAGACTTAAAATAGTCCTAATTGAAGTCATTTTAACAACATGAGAAAATATTTCATCAAAATATATACCTTTCTTTTGTGAAAACCCCTTTACAACAAGTCTAGCCTTGTACTGCCATTTTCCTCCATATTTTTCCTTCAACTTGTAAACCCATTTATTCTGCAATGTTCTTTTCCCTACAAGAAAATGAACCAAGTCCCAAGTTTGGTTATTTACCAAGGAATCCATTTCCTCTTTCATGCCTTGCTCCCATTTATTTTTGGTGTCTACTTGCATTGCCTCTTCATAACATTCTGGTTCACCAGAATCAATCAACAATAAATAATACAATGAAGGAGAGTATCATTCGGGGGGTATACTTAACCTTGTAGATATTCTAACAACACTTGCAGGAGTTTGAGTTACATGTTACTCCTGTTGTTGTACATTTTGATTTTCTGGTTCCTTTGGAATTTGTTTTTCAGTGATCTCATCAAGCAATCTGTATTCTGGTTTTTCTTTTTCTTTCCCTGCAACTAATATTTGTACATGAAATTCTCATTGAACTCTTCTCTTAATGATTTTGTTATTTTCATAATCCCATAGTGATAACCAAAATCATTAACAATGTATCCAATAAAGGTACACTTCTTGGATTTTCCCTCAAGATTTGTTCTATTTTCTTTATCATCATGGATGAATGCTTCACATCTGAAAGTATTCAAAAAATAATAGTTTACCTTTTTACTTGTCCATGCCTCCTCTAGAATTCTGCCATCCAAAGAGCTTGAAGGTTCTCTTTTTATTAAGTAAACAACAATATCTACAGTATCTTCCCAGAACTGTAAGGGAAAACAAACATGCAATTTCATACTCCTTGCATGCTCCATGATTGTCCTATTCATCCTTTTTGACACACCATTTTCTTGTGGTGTTAATGGAACTATCTTCTCTCTATGAATCCCATGGTATGACCAATAATCATCAAACTCCTTGCTGCAATATTCACCTCCATTATCTGATTTGAGACACTTCAACCTTTTTCCTGTCTCCTTCTCAACCAAATATTTCCATTTCTTAAAAGTATCAAAACCATAAGATTTTTGCCAAATGCAATAAACCCAAGTTTTGGTATTTGCATAATCAATAAAGGTAACATAATAATGAGAGCCACCAAGAGATGATACTTGAGCTAGTCCCCATACATATGCATGCACAAGCTCTAACCTTTCACTCTTCTTTTCTTTTCCAACTCTGAGAAATCTAACTCTCTTCTGTTTTCCATAAACACAATTCTCACAGAAGTCCAAATCAATTTGTTTAAGATTTGACAACAAATTTATTTTGTGAAGTATTTGCATGTGTCCAAGCCTATGATGCCACTGTGTTGTATCCACTCTTGTAGAATCTAAAGAGATAAAAGAGTCAGTATTACCAGTACATAAACACAATGGACCTACCTTCTCTCCTTTTTCTATCACCAATGATCCTTTGGTGACCTTTCACACCTTATCTGTAAATATGGATATACAACCTTCACTTGCCAACTGACCTGTTAAAATTACACTTTTCCTTAGATCTGGAACATGTCTTACCTCTTTCAACAACCATTGGTTTCCATTGCTTTGATTTATTTTTACCTTTCACATTCCAACAAATTTTCATGGTGTATCATTACCCAAATGAACCTGTCCAAAATCACCTTGAACATAATAAATGTTTCCTATGGGGTGTGGCATGAAATGAAGTCCCTGAATCTACCACCCAAGACTCAGAAATATTATCTACAGAAAGAATCAAAACATCTTGTAACACATCACCTGTTACATTTTCTTTCTGATTTTTCTCATGCTGTCCATCTCTTTGTTCCTTTGGAGCTCTGCAGTATTTCTTCAGATGTCCTTTATTCCCACAATTCCAACACTCTATCTTTCCAAGTTTGGATTTGGACCTTCCCTTCCTATAATTCCCGCGGTTTCCTGATCCCTTTCCTCTATCATTTTGTCTTCCTCTATTCTCCATGTTCAACGCATTACCTGATGTCTCACCTGTGCTTTTCCGTCGCATTTCCTCACTAAGGATAACACCAACACCATCATCAAATTTTAAAGTATTTGAACCAGAGACAGAGTTACTTAAAACCATGAACAAGCCATTCCATCTTTCTGGAAATGAGAACAAGATTAGAAGAGCCCTGACCTCATCATCAAAGTCCTCTTTTACAAAACTTAGTTGATTAGTAACCGTATTAAATTCATTTAAATGATCTGCAATAGACCCACCTTCTGACATATTCATATTAAAAAATATCTTCATTAGAAATACCTTATTGGACATCGAGGGTTTTTCATACATTTTAGCCAATGCGTCCATCGGATCCTTTGTTGTCTTTTCTTTCGATATATTGAAATCCACCGACGCTGCAAGGATTAGCCGTATTGTTCCTAGAGCCTTTCCATCAAGAATCTCCCATTCTTCGTCCTTCATAGACATCGAATTCTTTTCTATTCCGCCCAATGGTAGGAATCGATCCTTCTGATATAAATAATCTTCCATTTTCATCTTTCGTAATTGGTAAGTTTTGGCCGTTAAATTTCTCGACCCTAAAATTTCCATCTTCTGCCATTGCTACCACTCGAACCAAGAACCCTCTTTTCCTGCAAGTTACCTTTTGCTTTGAGAACAGTTGTTATAAAAAAGGATTGTGGAGCAATAAAATAAAACAAATGAGAAAATAAAACACAAAAGACACACAATACAATAGAGACATAGATATACGTGGTTTAGCTAGTGTGGGCTACGTCCACCAGAGAAATTTCTAGGTCCTTCCTTTATTGTCATCCAGCAAATGAAGGGATACAACCTACAACACACCCTCTCTAACTCCTTCTTCTTTCTCTCATAGTATCCTTTCTTAGAATACAATATTCACAATAATGCATAGCTGCAATACATTTCCATCATAAAAGAGGGTTGCCTTATAGGGAAAAAAACCCTAACATAACTTCTATCGTCAGATCTGCGACCTTATAATGAACGGTCCAGATTTACAATGAAATTAAAATATGCATTTAGAAGGAAATTTTTCCTTCGGGGGGCCACTTGCCCCCGAACCCCCCAGCTGAGGGGATATCCCCCCCAGACCCCACAGGGGGGGGTAACCCCCTTGCACTTGCCCGCGTGGATGAGTGTACATTCTTCTAGCATGTAAAGTGTTCATGGGGTATAAACACAGCTGAAAAAAAAGACCTCTGAATCAGGAATATAATCAGGCTCCACAACCAACAACAACTGGGGAAAATGTCTCTTCAAAGTCGATTCCTTCAACCTGTGCATATCCTTTACATACCAATCTAGCTTTGTTCCTTGTAACATGTCCATCTTCATTCAATTTATTCCTGTATACCCACTTTGTTTTGATCACATTCTTATCCTTTGGTCTTGGAACCAATTCCCAAGTATCATTTTTCTCTATTTGATCCAATTATTCATCCACGACATTATTCCAAAATTTATCCTTCCTGGCCTCTTCAAAACAGGTTGGTTCAATCATAGATGAGAGTGCTAGGTGTGTTTGTTCTGGTGAACGAATTCTTCTTCTAGTCTCAACTCTCGCATATTTGTTTTCGATAATATGATCTGAAGGATGATTCTTCTGTACTCATCTGCTAGGTGTATTTGGAGGCACTTGCTGAACTTTCTCTTCTGCTTCTGTCAGATCTTCTTCATCTTTCCCTTCTACTTACTTTTTATCTTCTACTTCTTATTCGTAAAGTTGTTCCATTGATTCATTTTCTTCTTCCTTTAATTCTTGTCTACCTGTTTCATCAATTGTTACGTTGATGCTTTTCACAACTTTTTTCAATCTCAGGTTGTAACACTTGTATGCTTTCCTTGTACTTGAGTAACCAACAAGTACTCCTTTTTCCACACGAGAGTCAAACTTTCCCATTCTGTCATATTCTCTTTTGATGTAGCATTTCTCCCAAAAACTCTGACGTGCTTCACATTTTCTGGTCTTCCTTTCCATAGCTCATAGGGATTTTTGTCAGTGTTGTTTCTGAGAATTAATATATTTTGAATGTGAACTGCTATATGCACTGCCCGTGTCCAAAAAAATGTCTGTCAATTTGGAATCCATTAACATTGTTCGAGCCATTTCCCGTACTGTCATGTTCTTTCTTTCAACAACTCCATTCTCTTGAGGTGTCCTAGCAATGAAGAATTGCCTTTTTATTCCATGACTGTTGCAGTAGTCCATAAATTCCTTTGAAGTGAACTCTCCTCCATTATCAGATCTCAAGCATTTGATTTTTGAATCCATTTCATTTTCAACCATTTCCTTGTAGATCTTGAAGTTTTCAAAATCTTCTGACTTATTCTTGATAAAGAAAACTACAATTATTCTTGTATAATCATCAACTAATAACATAAATTATTTCTCACCTTTTAAACCCTTTGTTGTAGTTGGTCCAACTAGATCAGTATGCACAATTTCCAGTGGTCTTGTTGTTGAATATTCCTTTGATTTGAATTTGGTCTTGGTTTGCTTTCCTTGTTGACAATGCTTGCATAAAGTGTTGGTTGGTTTCGAGATCTGGGGCATTTCTCTGACTGCTTCTCTTTTGCTGATTCTAACAAGGTTATCAAAATGTATGTGACCCATTCTTCTGTGTCATAGCCAACTTTCATATTCCTTTCCTAGACAACACTTTGCATTTCCAATTTCACTTAACACATATATGTCACTTGAAGTTCTAGTGGTTGTAGCAATCAATTTTCCTGAACCTTCTTTCCTTATCTCACACTTTTTTGAATCGAAAGTAACTTTATGACCTTGGTCACACATTTGACTCGCACTTAGAAGATTATGTTTCATATCTTCTACTAGTAGAAAATTTTATGCCTTTGTATTCTTGTTCCCAATTCTAACTGTGACTTTTCCAATGATTTTGGATGAATCATCATTTATGAACGAGACTGATCCATCTCTTTTCTTTCTTAAAGTAAGAAACTTGTCTCTATCACCTGTCATGTGTTTTGAACAACCATTGTCAACATACCAACCATGTTTCTTCTACTTAGCTTGTAGAGTGAGTGTGCATTCTTCATTCCTATACTGATTCTGCTTTCTTATCCATGTCCTTTTCTGAGGTTCATGTCTGTGATTGTTGTTATTTTTTTGCGGTTCTCTAGGAGGGACTGTCATTCTGCAATCTTTGGCCATGTGTCCAAAATTGTTACATTTGTAACATTCCAACATATTGTAACTTATTCTCTATGTTTCACTAGGCATTTTTGGATAACCCTTTTGTGTATGACTTTCAAAGTTGTTTATGTTCATGTTGTTAGCTCTGCAATTCACAGCTTTATGTCCAAAATTATTACATAAATAACATAAACCAAAAAACATAGTTTGATACATGGGAGTTGAAGATCTTTTGAAAGGAGGCACTCTTATGAATTTTTCTTCTTCCTGAGGCCTATATGTTGGTTGGTGATTCTGAAATATGAATCTTCTCGGTGGAGGAGTGTCCCTGTAATCTTCCTTGTAGATCTTCCTATCCCCTTTGATTGTTTTTGCATAGCTTTTTGGATATGTTTATTTCTCTATTATTTTGGAGCTTGATCCCTTTTTTGTCTGATTGTATCCAATTCTGGACTTGTCATGATGAGGTTTTTGACTGTTGATAATGTCATCCAAAACTTTTGAGTTGTTCTACATATTTTTCTTTTGAAGATCCTTTCTTAATGTGACAATCTATGCTTCCAAATTTCCAATGATCCTGTGTTTTTCTTCTAGTTGTTATTTGAGTGTTTCTTCAATTATTTTATCTTATTCTATTTGAACCTTCAAATTTGTGATCATTTTTTCTAGTTCTTGAGTGTCTTCTTTCTTGTCTAGTTCTGCTTGTAGTTTCTTGTTTTTCTTGTTTTCTCTTCTGATAACCTCTATGGCACACATCGATTATTCTCGGTAGTCAACTTATGCCTCTTTATATTCTTCTTCAGAGTCTTCTTTATCAGAGTCTCATACTTCCATGCATATAACTATTTCTATCTCACTGTCACTGACTTCATCTTCATTTGATGATGAGATTTCTTCTTTGGTGCATAAGATTTTCTTGAAAACTTTCTTTGTGGTTATTTTTCCTTTATATGTTTGTTTTCTATTTGAGTAAACTTCATCATTTCTCTTTTTATTATGAGTACATTTGTTAGCAAAATGACCAATACCATCACAATTAAAAAAAATCAAAGGAAGCGTACCTCTATGTAATGTCCCCATTTTGGGACATTATAACATTACAACATTTCAGAGTGTTATGCCTGCCCAAGTAGCCAGATAGGGGTGACAGAGAGTTCGGGAGATATTGAGGGGTTTATTTGGGCCTGACTTGTATCATTCATCATCAGGATCCATTCCACATAGCTGGGCTTTGGTTTCATTGCATTCCAACGATTTCCNTAATTTTGAGTTATTATGGGTCATATCTTAATTAAATTCACTAAGAAGGTCATAATGGGCATATTACTTGGAGAAACATACTAGTGTAATAGCTCATCGGAATCAGGAGGAAGAGTATTACAGGATAAGATGATGGGAAGTGACTTTCAGTGGTTGGAGAAGCCATCAAGATGGATAAATCATTTTTTACAGGCAAAATGGTTAATTAATTAATTAATTAAGTGATATAATCAAGGAATAATAAAATAAAGTAAAAGTCACTTGGAGGGAAAAGGTCAATAGCGAATTAGGGTTTCGGGAAGCTATAAAGGAAGGGTAAAGCAACCTAATTCATTATGCATTGTTATGATTTGATGTTGAGACTTCCGAGAGGAGGAGGAGAGCCGACCTTACTGTTTTGTGGATTTCTGGAGGAAACCACCACCATTGATCGGTTTCGGTGTTGAGAGACATACCCTAGCCCATCGAAGATACCATCTAGGTATTTCACCGTTCTTTTCAGAAGAGATTATTGTGGAGGGCGCAGCTCAGCCAAGCAGGGCGCAAGCCATTTTGGAGATTCATAGATCTACAGTAGACCGTGGTCCCGGTTGCAGATTCATTCCGACCCAGTAGAGATCCAGCCAGGGCGCTTCCATTGAGCCATTCATCATCAGATTCCGACGGTGGAATCTTGCAGATCGACCCATACAACCATTTTGGGTGCAGTCATCCTGGACAGACGTTTGGCATTGCATGCAGGGGTTTCCTATCAGATCCGACCAAACCCTTCCGACCCATTTCATCATTGGATGAGACGATTGTTTTGAGCTATATAGCAGCAGATTTCGACGGTGGAACCCTTTGGGGTGCATTTAGTGCCCAAGGAGGGGCGCAAACCCCCCAGGGGTCTAGATCTAGTGCCGTAAAGGTCCGATCCGAGTTCTGTCAGACATTATTTCCAGTGTAGAGGCCAGGGCGCATTGATTGGAGCAGTTTTGAGTTCATTCTGACGGTGGATTCTTTAGATCGAGTTTTCCAGCTGGTAGCGGTTACCGTACTTCTCCGAGATCGCTCATTTTTGCCTATCTATCCGTGCATGTAGCATATCTGTTGTCTTCTTGCGGTCACGGGTATTTCTTTTGTTATTTGATTGTATTCCAGTACAGATCCANTAGATCGAGTTTTCCAGCTGGTAGCGGTTACCGTACTTCTCCGAGATCGCTCATTTTTGCCTATCTATCCGTGCATGTAGCAGATCTGTTGTCTTCTTGCGGTCACGGGTATTTCTTTTGTTATTTGATTATATTCCAGTACAGATCCATGAGATCTGACTGACGTCTAGTCTCTATATTTTCAGTAGGCTATTTGTATTTCCATGCATGAACGATTATTATTCATGATATTGAGCAGTTGACATTCTATACGCTTGCATGCATATTTATATGATTGTTAAACCTTCATTATGCAACATGCACATGTAATAACCGACATGCAACCATAATAACCAACATGCAAACAAAATAACCAAAGAACATCTCAATCACACAGCTAAAACGCATTCCCCAGTGTATCAGATCTGCACGCTAGAGCAGTAGAATAGTAGCAAATATCTTGATCATCCAGATCAAGGATATTTCAGTGGTATCAGAGCTTTAGTCCTGCCAGCCTGTGACTAAAGTCGATGAGTTCAGCGAGTGACCCAGAAGGTAGAGAGGATGTGGGGAGACAGATATGAGAGGCCAGAGGGCACTGGTAAGGCCCCCATGGAACCAGAGGCAGCCTTCATGCAGGTTATCGGTGATATGTTAGCTAGTCAGCGAACTATGTCTCAGTCCTTGGCTCAGGTGGCTGAGAGATTGGCTATGGTGGACATTCTGGGCACACAAGCCCCACATGCAGCACAGGGGAACTTGGGGGCAGGCAGTAGACCCCAAACACCTACTCGCACATACACATCTTCAAGTAGGATTCCCAGACCATGGTTCCCTAGTTTTCAGAGGGCACCAACAGCAGCAGCACAACAACCGTTAGCACAGAGGTTGCCCACTCAGGCATAAGAATTTGCAGAGTACAAGAGGGAGTATGCAGTGATGGGTCCTAAATTTCATCATGACATGACACTGGTCGAGTACTGTGGACTTAGGGGCATGGACCATCCTAGAGAACCTCAGAGAGGAGGACAACAACAGGAACAGGGGAATAACATAGATTTCATCCAGAAAGTTGGTAAACTCACCATACCTTCTTTTGATGGATCATCCAAATGGACTGCCAGAGCTGGGGTACAAAAGTTAGACATGTACTACAAGCTCAACTAGATGATCGAGACGGAGGCTAGTGACTCTTGCGCATTTGAGGGACAGTTGGATGGACAGGATGATAGTGCATGTCTTTCATCTTCCTCATCAGGCAATGTTGAGGATTCGACACTTCAACATACTGGTGACACTTGTGAGGATTCATATGTGTTGGAACTTAGACATGATGAGATTAGGAGGTTGGATGACCTACCTATGGGTGTAGACATGGCTTCCAGGAAGTCATGTATGGAGGATGATGAGCTTCCTATGATGAGTGAGCCACATTTTTCATCTTCTCAGTCATATATGCTAGCCACGACACATGAGGATATTAGTGGCATTCCTGATATAGTAGAGGAGCCTTGTGTGGGGATTGTACACAAGGGACATATGGATTTGCAGACCCAGGAGGAGAGGTATGGCTTGGAGATAGTTGGCTTTACACATACCTATTAGTATGAGGAGAGTGAGTCACCACTCTTGGAGATTCCATTGATGGACCAGGTTGTGGAGACCAACAACTTGTTGGGACACTTACTCCCAGGATCGATCTACAATGATGATGATACACTCCTTATTGGTTGGGATGACCATAGAATGTGTCTGGACACATCTGTATGGGATCCAGGTGCATATGATATTAGTAGGGTGAGTGCACAAGAGGATACATCTGCCCATACAGGATACAGGGCGATTCAGATGGGGGTAGCAGTTGGTGATGGTGTGCAGTGGCCTACAGGAGGACTTAGTAGCATGGTGGACAGTGGGCAATTAAATGCCTTATCTTTTGAGGAGTGTGTTGTTGTGGATTCCATTGTTGACACTAGCAGTGAGGGGCATGAGGTAGAACCTTAGCGGGACTATGATCAGGAGTCACGACACTGGACGGGACAATTGAGAGTCAGTGAGGACATGATCATGGCAGCCACTCAATGCATTGATGATACACATGCATTGGTGGCAGGTTATTGTTGGAGGGCCTCGATGGCACATGATAGTTCAGATAGGGGACTTGCCATTGATGACTTCCATACACTCATGGAGAGAGTGACTGTGATGAGGG
>JASDQU010101116.1:249382-265102 GCA_032191745.1 Picea mariana
TAAAATAAAGTAAAATTCACTTGGAGGGAAAAGGTCAACAATGAATTAGGGTTTCGGGAAGCTATAAAGGAAGGGTAAAGAAACCTAATTCATTATGCATTGTTATGATTTGATGTTGAGAGCTTCCAGAGGAGGAGGAGAGCCGACCTTATTGTTTTGTGGATTTCTGGAGGAAACCACCACCCTTGATCGGTTTTGGTGTTGAGAGACACACCCTAGCCCATCGGAGATACCATCCAGGTATTTCACCATTCATTTCAGGAGTATTTAGTGTGGAGGGCGTAGCTCAACCAAGGAGGGCACAAGCTATTTTGAGGATTCAGAGATCTGCAGTAGACCTGTGTCCCGATTGCAGATTCATTCCGACCCAGTAGAGATCCAGCTAGGGCGCTTCCATTGAGCCATTTATCATCAGATTTCGATGGTGGAATCTTGCAGATTGATCCATCCAGCCATTTTGGGCGCAGTCATTCCAGACAGACGTTTGACGTTGCATGCAGGTGTTCCAGATCAGATCCGGTCAAACCCTTCCGACCCATTTCATCATTTGACGAGACGATCATTTTGAGCCATATAGCAGCCGATTCCAACAGTGGAATCTTTTGGGGCGCATTCAGTGTCCAAGGAGGGGCGCAAACCCCCCAGGGGTCCAGATCCGGTGTCGTAGAGGTCCGATTCGAGTTCCGACAGACGTCCATTCCAGTATAGAGACCAGAGCACATCTATTGGAGTAGTTCTGAGCACATTCTGATGGTGGGTTCTTCAGATCGAGTTTTCTAGCTGGTAGCGGTTACCGTATTTTGCCAGAATCACACATTTTTGCCGATCTATCCGTGCATGCATCAGATCTGCTATATTCTTATGATCACGAGTATTTTTGTTATTTGATTGTATTCCAGTACAGATGCAGGAGATCTGACTGACGTCTAGATTCTATTTTTTCCCAATAGGCTATTGTATTTCCATGCATAAACCGTTATTATTCATGATATTGAGCAGTTGACATTATATACTCTTGCATGCATCCTTTTATGATTGTTAAACACTAAATATGTAACATGCACATGTAATAACCCACATGCACTTGCAATAACCAACATGCAACCACAATAACCGAAGAACATCTCACATACACGGCTAAAATGCATCCATAAACCCCCAGTGTATCAGATTTGCACACTAGAGCATTAGAAAAGTAGCGAATATCTTGATCAACCGGATCAGGGATATTTCACGCTATACCTGTCGTTGGTTCCCTTGTTCAATCTTTTGACAAAGTTGGCCACTTCTTCATCATCTTCCGAGACATCATTGTTGCTGCTAAGTTCTTTTTCTTTTTGCTTTGACTTTTTGGATGATTTGAAGGCTGCTTCTTTTGTATCTGGATTTTCCTATTCAGTTCTCATTTCATATGCTCTAAAGATTCCATGTAATTCATCCATGCTTATTGAGTTCATATCTTCTCTTTCTTCTAGTGTTGATCTCTTAGGGGAAAATCTCATAGGAAGAGATCTTAGTACCTTTTGAACAATTACAGATTCTTTGATTTATTCTCCCAATCCTATGATTACATTTACTGTTTCATCAATTTGTAAAACATAAGCTGCAATATTCTCATCTTCCTTCATCTTAAGTTGTTGGAACTCACCTCTGTAAGTTTGAAGCTTTGTTGCTTTGACTTTTGAATCTCCTTCATAAATATTTCAAAGTTTGTCCCAAATCTCTTTAGTGGATTTATAATGTGCAACTTTGGTGAATATTGTTTCACTAAGACCTTTTAGAAGTGCATTTGTGGCTTTGGAATTATTCTGACCAAATTTCACTACTTTGTCATTTGTTGGCGGAACTGCTAGTACTGTGTATCCATCTACAATTGATTGCCAAATTTCAAATCCCTATGCATGTATATATGTCTTCATAATTATGCTCCAAAATGCATACTTATGTCCATCAAACTATGATATTCCATTTTTATACAAGTTTTTGCTCTCCATGATCTTCCTTTCAGTGGTTAAACTGATTTCTGAAGGAACTTGCTCTGATACCAATTGTTGGATTACTGAGAGGGGTGAATCAGTAATAGAGCAATTTAATCCTTTTTAACCATATAATGCAAGTGTTGTATCCGTGTAGCATTATCATCCAATAATTGCAGAGTAAATAAACAATGAAAAAATGAGCAATCATACAAATACACAGTACACCAGTGTTTTTACATGGAAACCCAAAGAGGGAGAAAACCATGGAATACTTTTTCTTATATTTATTGAAGAATTACATTCATTGGAAGCACCAAATTCCTTTTTTTTCCAGCTGCAACTGGAAGGAGGCTCCAACCCCCTAGTTTTGCAGGCTACAACCTGAGGGAAGCTCCAACTCCCCAATTCTCTGGCTACAACCAGAAGGAGGCTACAACCCCCTAAGTTCTCTGGCTACAACTGGAAGGTGGCTACAACCACATGTCCTTTCTCCGTCCAACTGCCTTGAAATATAAATGCCAAATGTAGACAACCTGTCACTGTCACTGAATCAACCACTGCTACTGTCAACTTGTCACTGTCAACCTGTACCAATAATCTATAACAACCTGTACCAATCAACCTGCACCAAACAACCTGTACCAATAACCTAAACTAACATGTACCATGCATCAACCTTGACTCATCAAGATGTACCAACATCAACAACTATACACCTCATGTATGTGCCAATTCATCAACTACTTGTCACAACCATGTACCTCAACCATATACCAAAGACATACACCAATATAACCATCAAAATTTGTCTAACAATTCATCACTCTATCCATAAACCAAATACCATAAACCCTTACATCAAACCATGTGCCACACCTCACTATTATGTAGCCTCAAGATAAACCAACAACTTCAAAAACACATCACAACCAAAAGACCAATACCCATATGCCAAATACCAACAACAAAATACAACTGTATCCCTCAACAAATCTGATATATGCAACAATACTGAACATCTAATACCATCTCAAGAGCTAAACCCTAGATCACAAAACATACCTCAAACAAGATGTGCCATATCTCTCATAAATAGACCCCAACCATGTTGCTGCTGCGATTTTTTTACTGCACTTTTTCTGTCACGATTTTTTTGCCGCACTTTTTCTGTCGCGATTTTTCTACCATGATTTTTTTGCCAAACTTTTTCTGTTGCACTTTTTTTTCCGTGATTTTTTTGCCGCACGTTTTTTGCCGCAATTTTTCTACCACGATTTTTCTGTCACACTTTTTCTGCCGCACCTTTTCTACCACGATTTTTTATGCCGCGATTTTTCTATCGCACTTTTTCTGTTGCACTTTTTCTGCCGCACTTTTCCTGTCGTAGAGTTCCTACCACACGTTTTCTGCTGCACTTTTCCTGCCGCACTTTTTCTGCTGCAAATTTTCTCTATCAATAATACCTGCGCAAATAACCTTTCAAAAAATAGATATTCAATGATATTCAAGTGTGATTAAATGAGAGAGCTTTGCCTCTTATTTATAATTTCATGTAGCATTACACTTTCCTTATTTTAGGGAGTTCTTCATTTACTTTATTATTTAAATAATTTCTTTTGCAAACACTTGACTTTTGGGGGCTTCTATATGACTCATGAGGGTTCTTCAACTTCATATGGCCATAAATCTCTAACCATGAGGAGTTATGTGGTGTTCCACATACCACCAGAAATGGCATGACAAGAACTATCCATCTAGGATAGTTTCACTAAAAAATTCACTCACCTTCATCTCATTATTCCACAATTAAGAATGGGTTCTCTAACCATACTTCTAGGATAACTCAATCCGCAAAGCGTCTTCCGGTGAGGGATTTTACCATAAGGGGACCACTTTGGAGTTCATCCATTTGTACTTCTTATCAACCATGAAAAGAAAATAATGAGTCATCTTTCATCAAACAAACTTGGGTCCATTACCCAAACCTTTGTGCTACTGGGATTTCTTCAAGGGTTGACATCAATGACAACCAACCTTAATCAACAAATGCATCACTGGATTCTTTGAAATACTGATAGCACTGGTGTTATCACAAAATATCAGAATGGGCTCATCATGATCCACTCGTATATCCTGCAAAGTTGTTTCATCCAGAGGACCTAAGTACAACACATTGCTGCTACAATATATTCTGCTTTTGTTGTATACAATTATATTGATAATTATTTCTTGCTCGACTAGGACACTAGACACTCACCCAAATAGAAAGCTGCTCCACTTGGACTTCTTCTGTCGTCAATGATTCCAACACAATCTACATCGGTATAAGAAACTAGAGATAGTTCATTTCCTTTTGGATACCATAACCCATAGTATTATGTTGTTTTGAGATATCTGAATATTCTATTTACTACCATAACATGTGTTTCCTTTGGTCCTACTTGAAACCTTGCTACCTCTCCAACTACTTGCATCACATCCAATTTTGATGATGTCACATAGAGTAAGCTACCAATCATTGATATGTAGAGACTCTGATCTGCATCCTTGGATTCATCTTCTTTGCTCAACTTGCAACCGGTTTGCATAGGAGTACTTATGGGCTTACAATATTCCATTCCAAATTTTTTTAGCATTTCTTTGATATAATTGGTATATGAAATAAATATACATGTATCATGCAGATATATCTGAAGTCTCAAAAAGAAAGTCAACTCACCAAGCAAATTCCTTTTGAACTCATTTTGCATGTCTTTAGAAAACCTATGAGTCATCCTGTCATCATCGCTTCCAAAACTAATGTCATCAACATAAACTTTAATTATTAGTATGCTATCTTGATCTACCTTTATGTAGAGATTACTTTCTACATTACCTTTCCTGAACCCTTTCTTCTTCAAATACTTTTACAATCTTGAGTACCATGCTCTAGGGGCTTGCTTGAGACCATAGATTGATTTCTTTAACTTGCAAACATAATCTTCCCTTCCTGCTAGTTGAAATCATTCTAGCTTCATGATGTAAACTTCTTCTTCTAATTATCCATTTAGGAAACATGATTTGACATCCATCTAGTATACCTTGATCTTCTTCGAACACGCATAAGACAAGATTAATCTTATTGCTTCAATTCTAGTAAACGAGGAACATTTTTCTTCAAAGTCTATTCCCTCAACCTGTGCATATCCTTTGCATACTAGCCTTGCTTTATAGTTGGCTACCTGTCCACTCTCATTCAGCTTGTTCTGAAATACTCATTTTGTGTCAATCACATTCTTGTATTTCGGTCTAGGAACCATTTCCCCTATGTCATTCTTATCTATATGATCCAATTCTTCATCCATAGCCTGGATCCAGTGTTCATCCTTTCTAGCCTCTTCAAAACTGCTTGTTTCAACTGTAGATAACAATGCTCGGTGTTGTTGTTATGGTGAAATTATTCTTCTTTGGGTTTCAACTCCTGTATCCTTATTCCTAATGATCTATTCTTGTGGATGATTTTTTTGTACTCTCTAGCTAGGTGTCTTAGGAGGTATATATTGCTTATCTTCCTCTTGTTATGCTTTTGGTTGCTATTCATCTTCTGCTTCTTATTCTTATTTTATATCTTCCTCGTCATCCTGCTCTTATAAGTCTTTGTTTTGTTCTTTTTCCTTCCGTACATTTGTCTCATCAATCGTTACATTTATGATTTTCACAATTTTTTTGAGTCTTGTATTGAAGCATTTATATGCTTTACTTTTTCTTGAATACCTAACTAGTATTCGTTTGTCAACTCGGGATTCATATTTTCCAAGCCTGCCATCTTCTCTTTTGATATAATATTTGCTTCCAAATACTATGAAATGCTTCACATTTTCCAGTATTCCTTTCCATAAATCGTAGGGAGTCTTATCACTGTTACTTCTAACCATTCCTTTGTTTAGGATGTGAAATGCTGTATGAATTGATTGTGCCCAAACGATGTTACTCAACTTTGAATTTTTCAACATGGTTCTGGCCATTTCCTATACTATTATGTTTTTCCTTTCGACCACTCCATTTTGTTGTGTCCTGGTTGTCGAGAACTATCTCTTTATTCCATGTTTGACACAGAAATACATGAATTCATTTGATGTAAACTCTTCTCCATTGTCCGATCTCAAAAATTTGATGTTTAAATCTATCTCAGTCTCAACCATCTCTTTGTATATCTTGAAGTGTTTGAATGCATCTAACTTCTTCCTAAGAAAGCAAATTGCAATCATTCTTGTGTAGTCATAAACTAGTAGCGTAAAGTATTTCTCTCCATTTAATCCCTTTGTTCTTGTTGGTCCTTATAGATCAATGTGTACAATCTCCAATGGTTTTGTTGTGGAGTACTCTTTTGATTTGAACTTGGTCTTGGTTTCTTTTCCTTGTAGATAATCCTTACATAGAGTATTTGTTAGCTTTGATATCTCAAGAATTTCTTTCACTGCTTTCTTTCTACTGATTTTGACAAGGTTATCAAATTTTATATGACCCATCAAGCATCCTTCTATGCCAGAGAAAAATGTCATTTTCCTTTCCTAAGCAACATTTTCCCTTTCCAATCTCATTCAGGACATATATGTTGTTTGGGGTTCTTCTAGTTGTAGCCACCAATTTTCCTGATCCTTCTTTTCTAATCTTGCATTTGTTTTAGCCAAAAAAGAGTTTGTGTCCTTGACCACACATTTAAATTACACTTAAAATATTGGGCTTCATATCTTCGACTGGTGGAACATTTATTTCCTTGACATCTTCACGCCTAATCTTGACTGTGCCTCTTCCTATAATTCTGGTTGAGTTATCATTTTCAAATGAAACTGATTTGTCTCATTCCTTCTTTAGAGTCAGAAACCTATTCTTGTCACCTGTCATATTCTTTGAACAACCGTTGTCAACATACCACCCACTTTTCTAGTGTTTCGCCTGTACAGAAAGTGAGCATTCTTCAATGTTGAATTGATCCTGCTTTCTTCTCCATATCCTTTGTGGTTCCTATTTATGATTGTTTCTATTCTTATTTGGTTCCTTTAAAGGAACAATCATTCTACAATCAATCTACTTAGTGAACCAAAAATGTTGTGATTTATGTTATGTGCTTTATGTGACTTTCTAGGATAATTGTTGTTTGAATAACCTTCATAGTTTCTTCTATTCTTGACATAGGTTCTACATTTTGCAGCTTTATGACCAAATTTGTTAAAAGAATAACATAAACTAAGAAAAATAGTTTGATACCTAGATGTACTGGATCTCCTGAATGGTGTTTCTCTTCTGAAACCTTCTTCTTCTTGAGATGTTTCTAATTGTTGGTTTTGTGCTCTGAATATTATAGGTGGTATAGTTCCTCTGTGATTTTTATTCTTGAGTACCTATGACTATTTTTGCGTAGGTTCTTTCTTCTGCTTCTTGTTCTGTTGTCTTGGAGCTTGAACCTTTCTCAATATGCATATGATTGTATCCTATCCTAGACTTGTCATAGTATGGCCTTTGACTGTTGATGATCTCATCCAATATTTTGGTGGAATTCTGTTGCATATCTTTCTTCTGAAGATGTTTTCTTAAGGTAACTATTTCTACTTCCAAGCTTTCAATCATCTTATATTTATCTTTTAACTGTTTTTTGAGTGTTTCTTTGATCCTTTTGTCTTCTTCTACCTGAATATTTAACTTCGTTATTATCTGTTCGATTTCTTCTGTGTTGAAATTTCGAGATCTTTCTTTCTTCTTTAACTCTGCATTGAGTGACTTGATTTTATTTTGTTCTTTCCCTAGTTCTTCTAAGGCACTAATTAATTCGGCTCTGAGATCGACTTCACCTCCTTCTTCAGAATATTTAGAATCTTCTTCATCATCTTCTACTACCATGAAGAGTACTATTTATGAATCATTGTCACTATCATCATCCTTGTCTAATGAAGAGATTTCTTCCTTTGAGTAGAAACTTTTCTTGAAGAATTTCTTTTTTTTATTTCTCTTGTCTCCCTTTTGATATTTCATTTTCTTCTTAGGAAATTATTCTTCATCGCTACCTTTATTATTAACATAATGAAATTTAGAATCAAAATGACCAATACCATCACAATTAAAACATTTCAATGTAATTATACCTTTTTATTTGTTGATTCCTCTTTTTAACTTCCTTACGAAGTTTGCCACTTCTTCATCTTTGACGCAACACTCCTACCTCAGTAGGTTATTCTTGACCTCTTGGTCTAAGGATCTTTCTTAGTATCCCCTTTGAGTCTGATTGACTCTTTGATTTCCCGTAGGAATCTTCAGCACACAAGTGTTTCCACAGGTCCTTCTTAGAATTTATGCGTGTGCAAACAAGCACAAGGCACAAACCTCCTTCCACACGACCAACTGATGTGACCACAGCCTTCACCGGAAAAGGTATTTCGGGTTTCATGACTTCACAACTCTTTATGTGAGTCCCTATGACTTTCTCAATCCCCGAAACCTCGAAAAGGGATAACGGATCTTTAGCTCATCTTTTATCTCTTCCCTGATGTGATCCTCAGCTCAGACCTGGGCCTACTCTACACACACTTTGGGACTTCATGTATTGGGGAATCACGATGTGGATTATCTCCCTTTGTCGATGGGAGAAATCACAATATTCCCTTGCCTATGTTCAATGGTTCATATTACTTCCACAATCAACGATCCAAATTTTGTCGGGATCACGAATCGAGATTTCGTGACTCTTGACTATGATTTACAACTTTTTCCACACCTCCGAATTCTGAAATGACGAAATTCAAACACAATATCAACGGCCCTCGTCGATCCAGATATGACGAACACTACCTATCCTGATCTTATGAGTGCCACAATATTATTAGCCTTATCCTCTCCACTGATATACCAGATCCAACGAATCATGAAATTTTAGTGATTCTCCCTCTGAGAATTTCAACTGTCTATTCAGGCTTCTCAAAGACTCCTGGCCAAATAACTTGGTGTCTTTTCCTCCTAAACTTGGCTTCTGTGAGGCATATTCAACCCTCATTCTCTGTTCGAGCTTCTTCCAAGTCTTTATCCTTCCTGAGCTTTGTTCTGTTGCAAACTCAAGGCTTCAAAAAGATTCTTGCGCACACTTCTTGCGACATTCACAATAACCTCTAAATTGTTTGAACCTTCAACTCTGCGCACTCTTTGCGACAACAATTCTTCAACCTTTCTCCTTGGTTGATAAAGTCTAAGAATTCAACCAACATGTGCACAACTTGCATGACTCTGTGATATACCTGCATTTCTGTTGGTATGAGAACAATGGTATCTCTCCTGATCTTTTTCTGAGATAAAACTCAGAACCTCGTCAACGCACTCTTTGCAGACTTTCACTGCACTCCTTGCAGGAATTCTCAAGATGAGAAACAATTGAAACTCATACTCCTCCTCTCACGGACTTCATACATTCAACATGAAATCAAGAGCATACACACACATAGCATTGAAACAAATGCATAATAGAGAATATAAGCAAACTGTAAACATACCATTCAATAGATGTAAACAGAATTCATAAACACCATGAGATTGGATCAAAGCATTCTTTATATTAATCCAAGTGCTTCTGTATATGGGTTATATAGAAACAACTATTTTCTTATACAATCTTCTACAATCTCTGTTCTTCTCTTCTCTCTTGCTCTATAGTTCTTATTCTTACCATGAGAATAATTGTTACAATAGAATACATATGAGGGAGATTTCTAGAGTTTTCCCTTCTATAGATCTAACTATCTAATCGAATTAAAAGCTACAACTACCTTACATTTATTACAATAAATATCTACAGCCAACAGATGAGAGCTACACTCAAGATCTGCATTAAATTCCCCCAAGGCATTTAAGAACAATTACATCTCTTCATATTTTACATTAATGTGCTCTATTTTGAATTTCAAAATATCTTCAAAATGTGCACTGGTGCATTTCCAACTATCCTCTATTTTTGCACTTGCTTTGCTGGCTTGCTTACGATGCTATTGCATCATACTCATCTGGTTAAAAAATTCATGAACTCTTGTTCATGAGCTCCTGCATGGTCTGTCCATGTTTCTGGATATTTGCTTCACTTTCCCAACTGGCATCCTCAATCAGGTGTCCTTTCCACTTAACCAAATACTCAAAATATGTCTTTCTCTGGGTCGTCTTGCTAACTCTCTGATCAATGATCTTTTCCATCAGTGGCCTTTCAGCTATAGCCATCTGTTTGACCCACTGAACTTCTTTTTGATCATGTGATCCCTCTGTTTCATCTTCTCTGTAAGGATACAGATCTACTATGTTGAATATGGATGATATTCCTACCCCACTTGGTAATTCTATTTCATAAGAATTTTCCTCAAATTTCCTCAAAATTTTACACGACCCTATCTTTTTTATCTTCATCTTGTTATATGTTCCCCTTGAGAATATTTATTTTCTTAGATGTGCTAAGACTAAATCCCCCACTTAGAATTGAATTTGTCTTCTTTGTTGTTCTTCTCTGCGCTTGTATTCCTGGTTGGAATTCTGCAATCACTCTCTGATTTTACTGTGGAGCTCCTGCATATTTGATGCAAAATCTTCTGCTTCAACACTCCTGAATTATGCTCTAAGTCTCTCAACTCAGACAATCCTCTCGACTGCATTCCATACATTATCTGAAATGGGCTCTGTCTTGTGCTTCTGTTAGGTGAGTCATTATATGCAAATTCCGCTTGTGGAAGAATCTGATCCCACTGACTGTGATGTTCAACTACTAAACTCCTCAATAAATATCCTAAGCTTCAATTTACTACCTTAGTTTGTCCATCTATCTGAGGGTGATATGCTGCGATAAAAGATAAATCTGTTCCCAGCTTCTTCCATAGTGTCCTCTAGAAATGACCAACAAATTTGGCATCTCTGTCCGAAACAATACTCATGGGTAAGTCGTGAAGTCGAACAACTTCTTTGAAAAACAGGTTTGCAATGTGCATTGCATCACTGGTTTTCTGACATGGAATGAAATGTGCCATTTTCTAGAATCTGTTGACTACCACAAATATATAATCACAACCTCTATGTGTCCTCTACAGTCCTAACACAAAATCCATGCTTACCACGTCCCATGGCCTCTCTGGTACTGACAATGGTTGATACAATCCTGTATTTTGTCTTTTCCCCTTTGCGTGCTGGAAAATTCTACATTTGTTGACAAATTTCTTGACATCTTTCCTCATCCTTGGCCAATAATATAAGTTGTTCAGTTGCGCAAATGTCTTGTCATGGCCTAAATGTCCAGTCAATCCCCAACTATGTTTTTCCTTCAGAAGATTCTCTCTCATAGAACTCTTCGGGATACACAACTGATTTCCTTTGAATAATAATCCATCCTGAATTAAATATTCAATCCATTGGCTTCTGTCTCTTAGAACAAGATTCTCACATGCTTCATAAGCATCTTTGAAATTTGAATCATCTCTCTACATGTCCTTAAGATTATCAAAACCTAAGGTCTTCACACAAAAATCCTCCAGAATTAAACATTTCCTGCTCAATGCATTAGCAACCTTGTTAGCAGTTCCATAAATGTTCTTTATAACAAAAGTAAATTTCTGCATAAAATCAACCCAATTTGCATGTTTCTGGTTCAATTTCTCCTGTCAAGTTATGAATTGCAAAGGATGGTTATTTCTATACAAGACAAACTCTTTTGGAACCAAGTAATGCCTCCATTTCTTCAACGCTTGTATGATTTCATAAAACTCTTTATCATACGTTGAATAGTTCATATTTTCCTCATTCAACCTCTCAATGAAGTATGCAATCGGTCTATTGTCTTGACTTAACACTGCTCCAACCACAAATCCACTTGCATCACATTGGACTTGAAACATTTTACTGAAGTCTGGAAAAACCATAAATGGCTATCCAATTATCTTCTCCTTCAACAATTTAAAGCTTTCCTCTGCTTCCTCTGTCCAATGAAAATATTGATGTATTTTCTTGTCTGTTTCCATCATTGGTGCACTAATCGCACTAAAATTTATAATGAACTTCCTGTAAAAAATGGCTAATCCATGGAAGCTTCCGACTTCAAAGATATTTCTTGGCGATGGCCATTCTTTGATCAATTTTACTTTCTCCGGATCCATCTTCAACTCATTCAAAGAGATCACAAACCCCAAATAAACAAGTTCTTTCTTCATGAAAGACAACTTCTTCAGATTTATCAACAACTTTTCTTGCTGCAATATCCTCATCACTAGATTTAGGTGTCTCAAATGTTCTTCCTTAGTCTTACTGAAGATCAATATATTATCAAGATACACAATTACAAACTTTCCAATGAAATCCTTCAAGGCTTCATTCATTAATCTCATGAAAGTACTTGGCGCATTCGTCAAACCAAACTGCATGACAAGCCATTCATACAGTCCTTCATTCGTGTTGAATACTTTCTTCCATTCCTCACCTTCCCTCATTCTAATCTGATGATATTTTCTTTTCAAATCAATTTTTGAAAAAAACTTTGCTCCACTCAAGCAATCCATCAAGTCATCCATCCTGGGTAAAGGAAATCTATACCTAATGGTGATTTTGTTTATGGCCCTCGAGTTTGTACACATCCTCCATCCACCATCCTTCTTTGGACTTAACACTATTGGCACAACACATGGACTCAAGCTTTCTCTAATCAATCCCTTATCCATCAAATCCTAGACTTGCTTCTTAACCTCTTCATTCTCCTGCGGCGTCAATCTATACGATGATTTGTTTGGTAAACTTTCTCCTAGTATAAGGTCAATGTGATGGCTTATACTTCTGATGGGCGAAAAAGAAAAAGGTAAATTGTCCACCACTATATCAACGAAATTCTCCAGTATTTCCTAAATTTCCTCCGGTAGATCATTTATCGAAGTACTGGTCAAGATGACTCTAGGTTTCCTTACCACAACAAACTGCATGTCTTGATTTTTCTTGAATTCATCCATAAGTTCCTTCCCACTCATGATAAGTATAGTATTGATTGCTTCTCCTTTCACCTTCTTGTCTTCAATTGGCAGCAACATATGCATTCTACCATTCTTTTCCAAGGTGTATGTGTTCTTTCTTCCGTCATGAACAACATTTTTGTCATATTGCCACGGTCTCCCCAACAAAAGATGACATAAATCCATGGGAATGACATCACATAAGATCTCATCTCTATATCCCCCTATCTTAAATTCAACTAAACATTGTTTAATGACTGTTACCTGATGTCCTTTTTGTAACCATGAAACCTTGTATGGGCTTGGATGTGCAACTGTCTCCAATTCCATATTCTCCACCATTTCTATGGATACTCTATTATATGTGCTTCCACTATCCACTATCACTTTGCATACCCTATCCTTGTTCTTGCAAGAAGTTCTAAATAAAATGTTTCTCTGGACTAGATTCTCCATCTCTTTCTCTGGTTTCAAGAGAATTTTCCTCATCATTAAGGATATTCCACCTTCTGCATCTTTGGCCTCAAAATTTCTCCTTTGCACTTATGAAATGTGAGCTTCTCCTCCATCTCTCTTTCTTTCGGGACATTCAAAATATTTGTGTCTGATCTTTCCACAAACAAAACACTTAATTTCACCTCCTCTGCCTCTTTCTCTTCCTCTTGCTCGCGAAAAAGTGTTCTTATCGACATATTGTCTTCCCTGTGAACTTCCTCCTCTTTCAGGGTGATTATGGGGTTTATTATATTAATCCTTGGGATTTTGTACTCTTCCTTGGGCAATTTCTTTGCCTCTGGCCAGACTTCTACCTTTGCCCCTTTGACCTTGCTTTTGGGCCAATTTTTCTTCTACCTTGAAAGAAATTCGATAAGCATATTCTACATTCCTGATTGTCATCATGTTCATCTCATCTTGAATGTCATATCTCAGACCATTCATGTATCTAGAAACCTTTTCATCATCACTCTCACGATGACCAACTCTAATGTTTATCCTGTAGAACTCTTCAATGTATTCCTTCACTGTCATCCCCTTCTGTCTCAAATTCTGCATTCTTCGAAACAGATTAATTTGGTAATCTCTGGGTATGAATTCGTCTTTCATCTTTGCAACCATCATATCCTAGATTTTGATTCTTTGCTTTCCTTTGCAACGCCTGGCAGCCTGCAGTTCATCCCACCGTAGTGTTGCATGCCCTTTCAGTCTAGTGACTGCGTGTTTAACTTTCTTATCTTCCTCGACATCCTCATAGTCAAAGTATTTATCTAGAGCTCTAAACCAATATAGAAGCTATTCAATGTCTAAGTTTCCTTCATACATAAGAATATCCATCTTTTCTCTGGCATCTATTCTTTCAAGAGCTCTGAATAGACGTTCTTCTACAACATCTTCGACTACAACTTCTTCTTCAGCTCTAGCCTCATTCTCGATTTCGGCTTCATTGACGTCTCCAACATCAACTTTATGTCTCTGTGCTGTCTCCATAGCATCTAATCGAGCACAGATTTCTCTCATTTTCTATCCACAGCTGGATCGGGCATTGGTCTATCTTGATGTCTTCTTGGCGGCATTGTTCAAATTTTTTCCGTGCAAAATTTGAATCACAACTGGCCTTTTGTTCTCTCTTGCTTACAGAAAACAATGATTGTAAGCTCTGATACCACCTGACACAACACCCCTACCTCAACAGGTTCTACTTGACCTCCTAGTCTAAGGATTGTTCTTAGTCTCCCCTTTGATTCTGATTGACTCTTTGATTCCTTGCAGGAATCTTCAACACACAAGTGTTTCCATAGGTCCTTCTTAGAATTTACGCGTGTGCGAACAAACACAAGGCACAAACCTCCTTCCATGTGACCAACTGATGTGACCACAACCTTTGCCCAAAAAGGTATTTCAGGTTTCATGAATTCATGACTCCTGATGTGAGTCCCTCTAACTCGCTCGATCCCCAAAACCCCAAATGCGCTAACAGATCTTTAGCTCCTCCTTTATCTCTTCCCCGATGTGACCCTTGGCTCATACCTGAGCCTACCCTACACGTGCTTCGGGACTTCGTGTATAAGGGAATCACGATGTGGCTTATATCCCTTCACCGATGGTCAAAATCGCAATATTCCCTTGCCTCTGTTTAGCGGTTCAGATTACTTCCACGATTGACGATCCAGATTATGTCGGGATCTCGCGAATCGAGATTTCATGACTCTTGACTCTGAGTTAAAACTTTCTCCACACCTCCGAATTCTGAAATGACGAAATTCAAACACAAGATCAACAACCCTCATCAATCCAGATATGGTGGCCACTACCTCTTCTGAGATTGTGAGTGTCAGAATATTATCATCCTTATCCTTTCCACTGATCTACCAGATCCAACGAGTCACGGAATTTCAGTGATTCTCCCTCTGAGAATTTCAACCATCCGTTCAGGCTTCTCAAAGATTCCTGGCCAAATAACTTGGCGTCTTTTCCTCCTGAACTTGGCTTCTGCGAGGCAACTTCAACCCTCGTTCTCCCTTCGAGCTTCTTCCAAGTCTTTATCCTTCCTGAGCTTTGTTTTGCTGCAAACTCAAGGCTTCAAAAGGATTCTTGCGCGCACTCCTTGTGGCATTCACAATAACCTATGAATTGTTTGAACCTTCAACTCTGCACACTCTTTGCGACAACAATTATTCAACCTTTCTCCTTGGTTGATAAAGTCTAAGAATTCAACCAGCCTGCGCACACCTTTCACGACTCTGTGATATACCTTCACTCAG
>JASDQU010101116.1:282495-301857 GCA_032191745.1 Picea mariana
TTCAGCTCTTGATTCGCTATAATTATGGAGATATACTCTGTGGAATATAGGGTTTGTGACCAGTCCTGAAACTAGTCAAAAAACAGGTGTTCCGGGTAAAACAGTCATAACTTTTTCATACAGACTCCAAATGTAGTGGGACCACTTCCATTGGAAAGAGTACGGACTTTAGTTTTGTGTGTGTGAGTTTCAGAATCATATGTTAAATATTGAGCGCGGGGAATGCTGTACAATTCGGGTCTTCTGAACAGACCAGAATTGAATAAAGTTTTATTATCTCTCATATATTCTTGGGTGGAAGAAAGGGGAAAGGATAGAGAGTTCAAATCTCTCTTGATATTGGAGGATTGTATATTCCTCTTGTAGGTTTATCCCTCCCTTTACATTTGGAAGCTGTAGCTACCTTTGGAAGTCATTACTTCCCTTGAACAAAACTATTGATTATTTCTCATATATTGTGCATGGTGTATTGTGGTGTATTGGTGTAACTCTTATACCATTGTTCATTTATCATTGGATATAATTGAATGGTTTAATTATAAGTTGAAAAATGTTTTAAATTGTACTTGATACTAATTCACCCCCCTCTTAGTATCAACAGAATTCTTTATATGTCCTGATTTTATTTGCATAACTCGTTTTCCTATATAGTGGAACCTTTAAGTTTTGTCTGCTCTTTACCATATTCTCTTACATTTCACTTAGCAATTATGGCTCAATAACTACTCTATTTGATGGGTCATCCCAACTCACTGGCATGTTGCATTTCCTTCCATACAAGGATTCAAAATGGCTCATCTTCAATGATTCTTGATACCCATTATTGTAAGAAAATTCAACCAAATGAAAATAGTCTTCCCACTTGGAAGGTTTGTCCATTACATACATTCTCAACATATCTTCCATTATCTGGTTGGTCCTCTATGTATTCCTATCCAACTCTGGATAATATGTTGTACTGAAATTCAAATTAGTCCCAAATCCCTTAAACACCACCTTCCAAAAATTAGAAGTGAAAATGGTATCTCTGTTTGACACTATTTCATTAGGCACACCATGTAGCTTGGAAATTTGCTTCATGTAAATCTATGCAATATGAACAGTACATGTTAATGTCTACAACATGCATTTCTTGCACCCTCCTCCCGAGTGCATCAACCATTTTATTCTCTTTTGCCTTGATGTGCGAAGTCATATTCACTGAATAAATTCCATGCATCTAGTTTGTTTGGTGTTTAGAGTTGGCTTCTCAAACAAGTGTTTTAGACGACTATGATCTGTCTCCAGCTCAAATTTTCTTCCCATGAGATTAATCCTCCACATTTTTAAGGCATGAACTATGGATGCCAACTCCAAGTCATGTGTAGCGTAATTTCTTTCATGCTCATTAATATTTATTGACTCATAACATATGACATGCCCATTTTGTTTAAGGAATCCACCAAGCCCTTCCTTGCATGCATTTGTGCAAACAACAAAATGTTCATCTATATCCACAACTTTTAAAATAGGTGCACTGGTCAACAACTCCTTCAAGTTCTAGAAATTTTTCTCACATTTGGCAGTCCATTCAAAATTTGTTACTTTCTTTTGTAGTGAAGTGATTGGATGTGGGGCCTTGGAGAAACCTTAAAGTAATCTCCTATAGTATCCAGTGAGTCCCATAAAATACCTCAGTTATGAAAAATTATTTGTTGTTAGCCAACTTTTGATTGCTCCATTATTCTCAGGGTCCACCACTATGCCCTCCTCTGAGATGATGTGGTACAAATAATGGATTTTCCTTTGACAGAAAGTGCACTTGCTTAACTTGACATACAATTGGTGCTCTCTCAAAACCTGTAGCACCATCCTCAAATGTTTCTCATGCTCCACATGTGTATTGGATTATATAAGAATATCATCCAATAAGACAATGATGAATTTGTCCCAGTAATACACTCCATTCATTAGACACATAAAAGTATCTAGTTCATTTGTCAGGCCAAATGGCACCACCACAAACTCATAATGGACATGCCTTGTCTGAAATTATATCTTGTTGGTGTCTTCTTCTCTGATTCTCACCTGATGGTAACTTGACCTCATGTCAATATTGAAAAATATCCTTGTTATATTTAGTTGATAAAAAATATCATTGATCCACAATATAAGGTACTTGTTCTTTATAGTAACCTTATTAAGTTGTGTGAAGTCAATACAAAACCTCATAGTTCCATCCTTTTTCTTCACAGAGAGCACTCTGACACCCCAAGTGAGACACTTGGGAATATGTACCCCTTCTTCAACAATTCTTCTAGTTTCATTTGCAACTCCTTAAGCTCTAGTGTGCTCATTATATTGGGATTTTTGGACACTAGGGAAGCTTCTATCATTAATTCAATAGAGAAGTCAATATCTCTTTTTGGTGGAAATCTTAGAAATTCCCCAAATACATATTCATAGTCCTTCAGAATTAGATAGTCTTTGAGACTTGGCTCCTTATCCTTTGTCATCTCTTCCATATCGGTTGCATATACCTAGCACCCTTTTTTAAAAATTCTTTTCAGTTGTAATGATGAATTCTCTCTAACACATATAGGTCTTGGAATACCTTGCACTATCCTTGAGTTCCCTTCTTCATCAAGGCATGTGAAAGCCTTGTTTTAGTATTCTAGGATAGAACAATGCTTTTCCAACAAATCCATACCAATTAATCAATCATATGACCCACGTGGTATGCTGTTTAAATATTCCTTAGTGCTAACTCCACTCATGTTCTCTACACAATCCTTGACAATTTCACTATTTTTTCTATTGGTTCCACTGGCTAACTTATCTAGGAAAGACTTTTCTATTATTAAATCTCTTCAATTTAAACCTTTCAACTATTTTTGGATCTATATAGCTATGACTATCTCTAGAATCAATCAAAATAGCTATGGGCTAATTATCAATCTTACCTTCTACCTCAATCATGTGAGATTGGTATTTTGCTTATCTGTTGTCAAGGGATACACAAATCCTTTGCATGCTCCTATCCACATCATCCATTGTATCAACTTCCTCAAGGTTATGCACAACCCTCATCCTTTCTCCCTCATGAGGACAATCCTTATACAAGTGGTCTCCTTCACATCCCCAATACTTTATGGGATACAACCTTGGCCTTTTTCCCAATAAATCCCTCATTTTATGTTCACCTTGTGCTAGCTGACCTTGTTGATATGCTTGAGAGTTGTTTCTAACAAAACAAGGATTGAATCCCTTCTTTCAATGATCCATATTGCATCTCTTCTTGTCATCCCAATCCTTTTGGAAATATGGCCTTCCTTTTTTCTTCTCATACAAATACTTAGTCTTCACCATGGCCTCTTCCAAAGTTCTAGGCTCATCAAATTGGATTTTATATTTGTAAAATGATGGAAACCCACTCAAGAAACTCTATATTTTCACCTTCTCATCCCTAATGAAGTCCACATACCTCATAATCTCCAAGAATTTCTTCTCATACTTCTCCATAATCATATTTCCTAGCTTGAGCTCAAAGAATTCTTGCATCTTCTTGGAATAGTAATTCTTTGACAAGCACCGTTGTTGGAAATATCTCTTGAATTTCTTYTGGGAAATTCTCTTTTGATCAATATGCTTGAACTTATTCAAATGGTTCGACCACATGGAATCCTTCCCCTGAATATGATATATGGAAACCCTTGCCTCCAGGTTTGATGAGTAATTATGAAGCTCAAAATATTTTCTSATGCCCAAAACCAGGCTTCAACATATTCTCCATTCCTATGCTCTCCATTAAATGATGGTGGCTTGATCTTCTTGAGATCTCCTTGCAAAATATTTGACTCATGCCTCCTCCTCTGATTTCTGACATGGGGCACACTTGGGATGCTCTATGACCCTGAACATGCATGTGCTCTTCTGGTCGAGTGTCCTAGTGAATGATGAGGTTTACTAGCACTCCTTGATTTCCTAGATCACCCATGGTCATTCCTCCTATCCTGAGACTTGGATGTTGCTATTTACGTTGCACCAGATGCTTGTTTAGTGCCAGGATATGTATTGACTTTCGGTTGCAACATATTCAAACTTTGTAGCATCTATGTGTTAATTTGATTATCCCCCTCTTGAGATCTTATCAACCTTTCATTGTCTTATCTATAGGTCTATTCTTCTTTCTGCAAACTTCTCATAGTCTCAACTAGCTCCACTGGTTCCACGCTACTTCTACATCCATTGGACTTAGTCTCTGTATTTCTTGATGTGTAAACCTTGAATCTCATCTTCATTGTTGTAAGATACTTGGGCATCGCTCATATCTCTAGTACTCATATAGGAACTAAATCTATTTTCTCATTTCTCTAATTCTGCAAGAAATGTGCACGCAACAATTATTGTTAGAATTATGCATATTGTAAAATTGTTATTAATTAAGCTACAAGCCCTTATTTTCCTTAATGTTTTGAAGAAAAATTATAAAATAATCAAAATTCTAATCTTTCAAACATATTCCCTTATAAATTATCTCTATCATGATTGTACTTATGTCTCAATCTGATTTCTGAGTTGAAAGTTATGGATCTCTAAAATCAACAGTTTCACCACCTTTTTGCACTTGCTTCACTGGTACCAATAATATCAAGGGATAACTTATGCCTCTTATATAAAGAAATATGGTGAGAACTAGAGAAATTTGTACATCGAGCGCTGATATTATTCTTGATTGTGAATACATAGAAACTTTTATATTAAGGATCTGATGATCCATCCAACTTCTGCGTCAATCTAGATTTGACAACTTTTCCCTTTTGCATTTCCTCTAGAATTGGAATTTTTAGCCGAAAATGGCTATATCCCAAATGGAGCAAAATTGAAAAAAAAATCCCTCAAGACAAAGTTATCTAGATTGATGAGTAGGTAAAATGTCAGCTAAATAATTTTTTTGGATGGGTGATCTAGGGTCCCTTTTCCTCCTATGAAGATTTCAAAAATCCCCCAAATTTTCCCAAGAATAGTGGATTCTTCCCTGTTTCAACATCTCCACTCCAAAATCTTTTGCATTTTGTTAGATTCTCAACTAGGTATTTTCATGCCTAGTTTTTGTGCTCCCTATTAAAATTTCAACTTTATTTGGGCCCCAGTTTCTGAGCACGACCTAGATATTTAAAAACCATTATTTTACGTTTTCTAGAAAATAGAAGCAAAAATGGCCAAAGGCTGTCCCTGGAACATTTGTATCCTCTATCACTGCAGATATACCCTCTAATTTTCATCTAATTCTGAGTTTTTCTGCTCCTCTTATGGCCAAAACAAGTTTTTGGCTCCAGACTTTTTGTAAACTTGTCTATTTTCTCATTCCCTTTCCTCCTCGTCTTCTTCTTCTCTCCTTCTCTTCTCTCTTTTTCTTTCTCTTCTCTTCTATTGTCCTTCTTTTCTTCTTTATTTTCCCTGTATTGGTGAGTTGGAATCTTTCTTCTGTGTCGATACACGCTCCTTTATCATCGATCAAAGATCTTTCTCTCTTGCTGATACACGCCCTTGATCAACAATCAAAGATATTTCTCTCTCTCCAATACACACCCTTTATCGACGATCAAATATGTTTCCCTCTCAACAATACACTCCCTTTATAGACGCTCAAATATCTTATTTTCTCGTCGATACACTCCCTTTATGGACAATCAAATATCTTTGTCTTCACTAACATTTCGACACCCAAAATACTTTTCTTTGTCAAAGTTTCGACACCTAAATGTCTTTCCTTTGTCGATATTTCAACACCCAAAATAATTTTATTCACCGACATTTTGGCACCCAAAATACTTCTCTTCATCGACATTTTGTTGCCCAAATATCTTTCCTTCGTTGATGTTTCAGTTCCCACAAGAATTTTCTTTGTCAACGTTTTGGTGCCCAAAAGAATTTTATTTGTTGACATTTTGGCAGCCAAATGTATTTCCTTCGTTGACACTCTCTAGATCAGCCAAAATAAACTTTTTTACACTTAGTTGATTTTTCGCGTTTTTTAGCTTGTTGCGACTATCGTAGAAAAATCCTGACTTGACCATCTAAGCCAGATTCAACCATTTAGGGGCCAAATTGACCCCCATAGACAACCATAACACACACACACACATAATAAAAAACTTGGGACCTTGAACCTAATTCCTCATGTTAGGCAAAACCAAATTTTCACCCAACTCTACACACAGACTGAAGTTCTGCCCTACTGTAGTAGACCTAGAAAATCTTGGTGTTGCAACCAGAGCTTTGATACCACTCTGTAGCACCCCCACTACTAAAAGAAACAAAATTTTATGATACATATCTAAACTAAATGCATATAATAATATAAAAACATATGCAACTAGCATAAATATTTAAAAACATGAATGCAGTGTATTAAACATTCACAACAATCATTAATTCACAAAAAAATCTAAGTAAACAAACACAACAACTAAAACCCATGAATAAAAATAATGAATAGAGATAAAACACTTATCTTGTTAAGAAAATATGCAACCAGCTGCAGAGGACATATGTTCCACCCAACCGTTGTAACACCCCAGTTTTTTATCCCTATGAATTAGAATGTGTTATGTGAATATGACTTAGGATGGTGAGCCGATAAAGTTGAAAAGGGGTTGGAGTGCCTAGAAAATGTAATACATCTATATGTATTATAAAATACATTGTTGGCTGTAAGATGGACAAGGACAAGATATAGGGGTATATGATTCCACGAGAGAAGGGGCTTAAGGGGCTAATCATTTTATTATATTTACTCATAATTGATTTTATGAAGAAAAGTGGTTACATGAGATTCTTGGAAAGGTCATGTGGTTCTTGATTTCCAAGTAATTATATAAACCACTCTTTGGGATATTTTGGGGTTCAATTCCTTTCACTCTTTCTTTTAGGGGGGGGTTCACTTGCTCTTCTCCATTCACTCTTACACTCTTCTCATTCTTTCATTCTTGGTTCCTCATTTTTGTTAATTCATGTGCTCTTGGTCTGAGCATGGAAACGAATGGTTGGAAGAGAATATCCATTGCTAGATGTATGTGATAAATTATTGATCATTCCAAGTTGGAATCGATGCCTGTGGGCATGAGATTAATGGTAGTTCTGAAAGAACTGTCCACAATTGAGAATCCTTGGAGTTTCTAGTAGGGATATTTCCTGACCAATAGCACTAGATCCCTACACAAAAATGGAATAGACTAAGGGACTGCATGGCAAAGAAAGGGGTTCATTTCTTTGGGTTGTGCAGGCTGAAGGGGAAAGAGAGATGGAAATTAGGATTTTTGGTGTGGTTGGGAAAACTTGAGAGCTTATTAACCAAATTTTGTTTGTTTTAGATTTGGCCTAGGACCCGTCCTTGTGGATTCATAGCCTTGGCTTGAGGGTGACCTGTTGTTGAGAATCAGAACAATAGTTTCTATGGTTGGGAGGAACATCCTTGGTTTATAGACAGTTGATGATGGTTTAATTAAAGATAAGTTCTCTCTGTGTTTTTTGTATATTTATATTCCGTTGTGTATTATTATAATTATCTCTGAGATATGTATTAAGAATGTGCTTGCTTGCTGGTTATTTTTGTGCATGGCACGTTGTTCCCTTCTTGGATGGTTTGGCATGAATCTTGATTATTGCATGTGTGGTTATTGTAATCTTTCATGCTTGATTTTAGAATTATTTTCTATCAGAATTTGAGATTGGTTTCGAAGTGAGTTCTTGAAGTAGCATGCATGGCCTATGGGTGGTTAGGTACATTATAGATTTGTATCAGAGCTTCTGGTCGAAACATTGGACTGGTATGGGTCGAAATTGTTGGACCTAGTATTATATCTAGGAAAATTATTTTCCATCGATGTCAACCATGGAAAACCTATGCATAAAATATCAAGAGAAATAGTGTTGCAGAAACCGCATAGAAGCCAGAGTGTCATGCAGATAAAGATCCTTTGTAAAGTATTGTCGAATCGTGACCGTTCCCTTTTGGATTTCGGGAGCAATCAAAATTGTTGAATCAAGGAGTTATATATCTTCATATCAGGAGTTAGGTAAACAATTACTGTCAGATAGAGGGAAGCCATAAGCTGGGAGAGATCAAGTCCCAACTGTCAGATCGAACTGGTCGATCATCAGTCATTCATCCAACTTCATATTCTTATTCATGGGTTTTATCAACCAACTTCATAATCTTATTCATCAATACTTCCACATATAACTCTTCCTCTTCATCCTAATGTTGCAACACTAATATTTTTCTCACTCACTTCCCCAAAACTACCATCATGCATCATTTGTGATGATTCCTTTGAAATTGGTTGCACATTCAATATTGGTGATTCTAAATTTATGTTTGCATGGTTGTTGGGATTCTCTACAGTTTCTTGATTCCCTAATTAGCATTCTAGGATTTACCTTAATTTCATGTATGTTCCTTGGTCCTACCATTTTTTTGCTCAAGCCACTTTGTCTATTGCATCAGATTTCATTCTCCCAATATTTTCTTTATTGTTGTAACCATCATTTTATCTCTCTCCTTCCTTTGATTTTCATTTATTTTTTACCTCTTCTTTTCTATTATCAACCTATGATTTTCTACCTTTTTGTCCATGACTTATGTTTATACTCATCTTCTTCCTACTTATTATTGGATTTCCTTTCTCTTCTTGTTGGCCTATTATGTTTGTGTTTGATCCTCTTTCTTTCCATATTATTCCATTTTTTATATCTCAAGAGTGATTTATTTTTCTACCTATCTCATTGGCCTCCTTTCTTCTTCTTCTTGCACCCACGTATCCTCATTCTAATTCTTGAACTGTAGGATGAAATTGTTGATATATTGGTCCTATTACTGATTCTCATCCTTGAAAACTTCATATTCAACCAAATTCAGTAATCTAGTTTCTTTCACTCCTTGTTAGAGTCATCATAATTTTACCTTTCCTCATCTAGCACTCTGATGCTATAATATGATATAGAAGTTTCATCCTCATTTATGAAATCTCAAGAGGGAAATTTGGTACCACTCATGCTCAAACCAACACCCTTTGGATCATTTTGATTTTCTCTTCTAAGAATGGGACCCACTTCCAGCCAAAATTATTGTCCTAATACATGGGTGTTAGGAGATTCTTAGTGTAGTTTTTTCCAAATTGGGAAGAATGTAGTTCTCATCTAACATATAAGCCATCTTTCTTAGCTCCTTCAACTTATCCTTTGAATACACCTAACCTGCCAAATTTATAGGTGGATTCAATGGTGCTTCTTTCTATTCTTCATACTGAAATGGTAATTAGTGGACACAATCTTCCTAGGAAACTCCAACATGGTAATGCCTTTTTTGGCCAATTTTGAAAATGTTATTGGGTGGTACAAAACCCCCCAAACCCTAATGTAAGATAACTATACCATCTAAACCACTTATCTCAGATAAAAATCATTCCTCCAACAGAGACTGAAAGTCAATTCAAGGGACTGCCTTTCCACTGATTAGTAAACTTGGCCCATGAATCATTCCTCTAACAGAGATTGAAAATCAATTCTAGGGACTGCCTTGCCACTGATCAGTAAATCTGTCCCATGAATGGACATTTATTTTTTGAATTTTCTTTTTGTGCCTGTAGTTACAGGCCTAAAAGAGAGCACTACTAATATTTGAGCTTTAAGTTTGTATTTTATAAGGACAACATGAATCTAGATCATAATGATTATCATGGTAGTTTTCACACAATTTTTTTTCTAGAACTTATTTACTAAGAGGAAAATCCAGTACATCTGAAGGCCCTAGTTATGTTTTGAAATATCCCATGGATTGGTTTATTAGTTGTTGGATAATAACATTAGCACCAAGTATCAGTGGGAGAGTGTCTTTTCTAAAAAATGGGGAGACCTTACAGATAAAAGGTATTTGTTGGTTTCCCTCGATGGTGTTAAGAGAAATAAAAATGAAACTGTAGAAGAGTTCAACAATAGGTTTAACCAAATAGTTCAAAGATTGCATATATACATTAAACCTCCAAAGACAAAACACCACACATATAATTTAGAACATATAACTTAGTGAAGCAACACCATACATAAAGGTTTGAACTATATTTTCTAACTTAGAACATATAAGTTAGTGAAGATCCCATACAACTTATCTCATGAAATGGGAACATTTTCTTTGAATACAATATGCATCTATGCATCTCTCTTGCATAAGAGAATCATTCTAGATTATGTCAATGTTTTTTTGTTTCTTATTCAATCCTATTCACCACTTGCTTTAGCTTGCACTTTCCTTTTATCATTGTTTCCCACTTCACAATAGGTTCCTAAATGTTCTTCAAATTCCAATGACCATAAGTAATAGAGTTGAGATTGACATAGGTCTCAAATATGTCCACCTTTCTCTTCATTGATCCCTGAAGCTCCTCCCACATCAAAAAGCTTAACATATGCATGTTTTCTCTTGAAAATTTAGATCCTGAAGAGTTCTTGCATGGTCACCACTTTGCATATTGCTTCCTTGGAACAAACCTTGATCTAATCTAGGTAATGTCCAAAAGTAGTCATCTCTATAATGTTCATTTTGATCCTTATCTTTCCCTTCTTAAAATTATCTTCAATATGTATGTTGGGCTTGTACTTCTTGAATACATAATTTCTCTCTTCCAACTTAAATAAGTTCTTCTTCAATTCTAATCTCATGGACATCATTTTAGACTTTCTCATATCTCTTGGTGTCACAAATACTCACTAATAAAATTAATGCATAGGGTTCCTTGGCCTCCTTGGCTCAAGATTGATATAACTTCTTTGTTGTTGCCTTAGAAATTATCTCTTTATAATTTTTAGGAGGAGTTGTTGCTCTTCTACCATGGACATGCTTTGCTAAAATTCTTGCATGAGATATGGCACACTATTCCAAATATTGAACGAGATCTTATCTTCATCTAAAGCACGTGATTTCCATTAAGTGTCCTTTAACATTGGAGAAATTTAGTGCCTCCATATTTGAAGGTTGGACCTATACCCATGTGAACTAATAATCAACTATGTTCATCATTGTATTCAACTTATATGCAAACATGGGCTCATTCATATTTTTAATCAGTGTGTTTTCTTCCTCAATATATGCTATTTTCACATGGGTTTTATCATGCAACTTCATATTCTTATTCATCAAGACTTCCACATATAACTCTTCCTCCTCATCCTAATGTTGCAAAACTAATATTTTTCTCACTCACTTCCCCAAAACTACTATCATGCATCATTTGTGATGATTCCTTTGAAATTTGTTGCACAATCAATATTGGTGATTCTAAATTTATGTTTGCACGATTGTTGGGATTCTCTACAGTTTCTCAATTCCCTAATTAGCATTCTAGGATTTACCTTAATGTCATGTATGTTCCTTGGTCCTACCATTTTTTTTCTCAAGCCACTTTGTCTATTGCATCAGATTTTATTCTCCCAATAGCTTATTTATTGTTGTAACCATCATTTGATCTCTCTCCTTCCTTTGATTTTCATTTATTTTTTACCTCTTCTTTTCTATTATCAACCTATGATTTTCTACCTTTTTGTCCATGACTTATGTTTATACTCATATTATTCCTACTTATTATTGGATTTCCTTGCTCTTCTTGTTGTCCTATTATGTTTGTGTTTGATCATCTTTCTTTCCATATTATTTCTTTTTTTTAGATCTCAAGAGTGATTTATTTTTCTACCTATCTGATTGGCCTCCTTTCTTCTTCTTCTTACACCCACATCTCCTCTCTATCCTCGTTCCAATTATTTAACTTTAGGATGAACTTGTTGATATATTGGTCCTATTATTTATTCACATCCTTGAAAAATTCATATTCAACCAAATTGAGTAATCTAGTTTCTTCCACTCCTTGTTGGAGTCATCATAATTTCACCTTTCCTCATCTAGTACTCTGATGCCATAATATGATACAGAAGTTTCATCCTCATTTACAAAATATAAATAAGGAAATTTGGTACCACTCATGCTCAAACCAACACCCTTTGGATCATTTTTATTTTCTCTTCTAGGAATGGGACCCACTTCCAGTGAAAATTATTGTCCTAATACATGGGTGTTAGGAGACTCTTAGGGTAGTATTTTTCCAAATTTGGAAGAATGTAGTTCTCATATACCAGATAATTCATCTTTATTATCTCCTTCAACTTATCCTTTGAATACACCTAACCTACCAAATTTATAGGTGGATTGAATGGTGCTTCTTTCTATTCTTCACACTGAAATGGTAATTAGTGGACACAATCTTCCAGGGAATCTCCAACATGCTAATGCCTTTTTTGACCAATTTTGAAAATGTTATTGGGTGGTACAAAACCCCCCAAACCCTAATGTAATATAACTATACCATCTACACCACTTATCTCAGATACACTTCATGCCTGAGTACATCCTTGCTAAGGTTGGTGTCAACCAACTTAAGGGTGATGGGAAACAAATAATTCCTCCAACAAAGACTGAAAGTCAATTATAGGGACTGACAAGTAAATATGGCCCATGAATCATTCCTCCAACAGAGATTGAAAGTCAATTCCAGGGACTCCCTTGCCACTGATCAGTAAATTTGACCCATGAATGGACATTTATTTTTTGATTTTTCTTTCTGTGCCTGCAGTTACAGACCTAAAATAGAGCACTACTAATATTTGAGCTTTAAGTTTATATTTTATACGAACGACATGAATATATCTCATAGTGATTATCATGGTAGTTTTCACACAAAAGGTTTTCTAGAACTTATTTACTCAGAGTAAAATCCAATACATTTGAAGGCCCTAGTTATGTTTTGAAATATTCCATGGATTGGTTTATTAATTGTCGGATAATAACATTAGCACCAAGGACTAGTGGGAGAGTATCTTCTCTAAAAAATGGGGAGACCGTAGAGATAACAGGTATTTGTTGGTTTTCCTCGATGGTGTTAAGAGAAATAAAAATGAAACTGTAGAAGAGTTCATCAATAGGTTTAACCACATAGTTCAAATATTTCATACATATATTAAACCTCCAAAGACAGAACACCATACATATAAGTTAGAACATATAATTTAGTGAAGAAACACCATACATTTAAGTTTGAACTATATGTTCTAAATTAGAACATATAAGATAGTGAAGCTCCCATATAACTTATCTCATGAAATGGGATCATTTTCTTTGAATACAATATGCATATATGCATCTTTGTTGCATAAGATAAGCATTCTAGATTATGTCAATGAATTTTTGTGTCTTATTCAATCCTATTCACCACTTGATTTAGCTTGCACTTTCCTTTTATCATTGTTTCCCACTTCATAGTAGGTTCCTTAATGTTCTTCAAATTTTAATGACCATAAGTAATATAGTTGAGATTGACACAGGTCTCAAATATGTCCACTTTTCTCTTCATTGATGCCTGGAACTCCTCCCACATCAAAAATATTAACATATGCATGTTTGCTCTTGAAAATTTAGATCCCGAAGCTTTCTTGCATGGTCACCACTTTGCATATTTCTTCCTTGGCCCAAACCTTGATCTAATCTAGGTAATCTCCAAAAGTAGTCATCTCTATAATGTTTATTTTCATGCTTATCTTTCCCTTGTTAAAATTATATTCAATATGTATGTTGGGTTTGTACTTATTGAATACATAATTTATCTCTTCCAACTTAAACAAGTTCTTCTTCAATTCTAATTTCATGGACATCATTTTAGACTTTCTCATATCTCTTGGTGTCACAAATACTCAATAATAAAATTAATGCATAGGGTTCCTTGGCCTCCTTGGCTCAAGATTGATATAACTTCTTTGTTGTTGCCTTAGAAATTATCTCTTTATATTTTGTAGGAGGAGTTGTTGCTCCTTTACCATGGACATGATTTGCTAAAATTCTTGCATGAAATATGACACACTTTTTACGAGGGAAAAACTCTCAATGGCCAAGGGTAAACCATAACAAACAAGTATGACTGTAGAAATCAACTGAATTCCATTGTATGCTATGTAAACTAATGTGCAAGATAAGAAAGAGGCCTACCTCGATCCAACGTTTGATGATGTTCCACTGTTGAGCACTCTGACCCAAAGATTTATACTTGCAATAAGTTCTCAACAAACAGGCAAAGGAAGTATATAGTGATAATGTAAAGGGGTTAGCACATCAGATAGAATAATCCATTAATAAACATTACTGCAAACATGCCCATGGATAATAATCATATATTTTCATGATACCAATAGGACGAGAAAGGAGTATTTCTATTAATAATTGATCAATAGAAGTGTCAACATTACAGACTTCCGTGTCGGCATGGTTCGAAACCAAGAAACAAAGTTTATTCCAGCTGGGTCTCCACCACTTCAATCCTCTACCAAAGGCAATCTCAAAAGAGAGAGACACTGAGATTCTCTCAATAATAGGGAAAGAGCTTGGGGGTTGAACATTGTGTTCAGACTTGAGGTACAAAGGGATGCAGACTCAATATGAAGTAATTTCTCCCGAGTAACTTTGCTCTCAAAGTTGAATGTTTTCTCCTCTTTTCCATAGCTCGAAATTGTGCTCTTGTAGCCTTCAAAATGCGACTGAAGGGCTGAGTCAGAACGTTTCCAGTATATGGAAGGCCAAGGATCAAACATCTCTTGTCATGACATGGAAACCCAACTCCATTTTTGTATTTTTTGGCACAAATCCCGATGTACACGGGTTGTAGTGGAACAACCTACGTATACGCTTGTTGTATAGCTGATATGGCGCATATATGTGGAAAAATGTATAATTTTAGCTCTGGATTTGTCAAAAAGGGATGATAAATATGCATAGCGAAATGGAAAAAAGGCCCTCTGTGCAAGATAGCAATGGTGAGGCAAATCTTTCTATAACAGATGCCCCCTAACGTGTGAGATCAGAGGAGTATATGCGATGGCCGAAATACATTATAAATAACCTAGGAGTGGAGTGGTAGAGCACCAACTGGATGAAATCGATTGCTCATTACATTCTGTACTGACTTTGCATACATGTCTACCAAGAAGACAATGTAGATCCATGCGGAAAATATACCAAGTAATTGTCTGTGGCCATGAATAGGCATATACAATTGCGGTTATATGCCAAAAGATGTCATAGTCACAAACAAGGCCCAGTGAAAACTAGTCTCAAAAATCAATCTGAAGATATCTGTATACCATGGAGTACAATCTGATCTCCCATGATCACTAAAGTCGAACAGGTGTTGGTCCAATGAAAGGGAAGAAACAACTTAGGAAAGCTACGGCCACATAGTGATGTCTTCAAGTCTTCTACACTATCCACCAAGGGTGCAAGTCTACATCATGTGAATAAAGGAGTCGAGGTAGAACATAATGAGACATCGTTTGATTATCGGTCATTGAGGTATACCATTAACAAACGCAAGAAAACCTACCAATAATGAAAGTAGGTATCAAGGCACCGAGTACATTCCTGCAAGTGTGAATAAAGGAGTCGGCGTCGAACACTTGAGAAATCTATTGATCAAGAGACATTGGTGTATTCCCACTATTCAATGGCGAGAGAGCCTGCCACTAATGAATGAAAGCCTCAAGGTACTCATAAAACTCTAGGTCCCATATCCAGAATAGATGAGCTGAAGTCGATGGAAAGAGACCCACTGAAAGGAGATCATTAAGGCATCTCTCATCAGTCAGCACGAGGAAAAAAGCAGGAGCTTCATGATTTGGTGGAGATTGGATGAAGAACATGTTCATGAACCAATGACCCTGTGTGTCTTTCGCGTGTATCAAATTAAAGAGATACATGAAAAAGACCCTCTGAATAGTAGTCGATGATGAAAATTGTTGACAGAGACAAGGAAACCATCAATAAGGCTAATGGAATCAAAGACACTGCACAAATCCCAAAGTGTGAATAGATGTCTTGCCGTCGAACACAAGGGAAACCACCCAGTCAATGACCAATGATGAAATGTCGATTGCTGGGTTCAAGGTGACCTACCGATGATGCAAGTAGGGCTAGGGCACGTGATAAGACCATAGTGTCATGTGATTCTGAGACAAACTGAGGGTATGGCCGACATGCCAAGTCAATATTTCTGAGGAGTGGCTAACGCAGGTTGTGAGACTTCCTTTGAACAAGAGCATGATACTTGTGGTGGACTCCGGAAACATAGACTGAAAAATGTGATGATTAGATGCAGGAGGAATCAATAATGTTCTCTATAGGGACTGAAAGAGTAACCATTCGGTAGAGAAAACTCTGTAACGAGATCAGCTTCCTAAGGCCATGCTAAAACCCAAAATTATGATGACACAAGGACTCAATAATTTTGTGCTCTGTTCAAAGGCAACAAAACTACTGCCAATTATAATATAGTAATCCATTCCCACCCGTCTTTTTTTTTTTTTTCATAACAAATGAATGCTATGATACAGAGGAGGAAACGAGTGTCGCAAGTAAGAAAAACTAGTTCCAGCAGTGGAATGTACCTATGCTTAATGCAAGGAAATGCATGCAGGAGATGGACACTCGGGGTGATGTTTCCTCCAGGGTATAGGGTGTCAAATTCCGAAGGATATAAACAAGGCTCTACTTGGTTGAGGATGAAAAACTGCTTAGGCAACGGTTTATAATGCAAAGTGAGAACTGGATAAAGACTCAATACTACAAGCAAGGGCATGAGATGCAATCACAACTTAACGCCAAAAAATTATCCTTTTTTATGTCTTGTAGTCTACTTGGTGTGAAAAAGAGGTAAACTTGTGCTAAATAGACGTCTTTTCAAATCCAATTTATGAGTGTGAAAAAGACAAGTTCACTCGACATTCTTTTCATTTTTGATAACGAGTCATAAAAGAGATTAACTAAGACTCATGACCTTTCAAATCTAGTTTAATGAGTGTGAAAAGGACAAATCACTCGGAAATCTTTTTGGTTTTTAGACGAGTCGGAAAAGATCTTAATTAATACTCGTTTTTGGTGTATTAATCAACATGTAAAGGGGGAGGCCAAGGCTCCTGTCTCGGTATTTTGTGGAAAGTCAATATCTCATGAATAGCTGACAAAATCTTGGGAAAACCCAAATTTCTGCAAGTTGAGGAGGAGAAAGTGCAGATGGAGGATATAGTCTCTGTAATGGTTCAAATAATGTCTCTTAATCGAAAAGACATATGTGGGGGTATGGGATGCCCCATCAGGTCATCCTAATCGAAGGGAACTTCGTCAGGACTTGGAGAGAGAGTATTCGGGGGAAGAATAAATCTCTCTCATTCAGAAGGAGTAGGGTTAGGGATGTTGATGACATGATTAAGAGGCACATCACTCTCTTCAAGGAGAGTAGAGTTGACTAGGGACTACACTGGTGTGTCCACTTCTTCAATTATAGGTTGAAGAGGATGCATAGTAACAGGGGTAGGAGACACTTCACTTTCAAAAAAGGAGGCAAGGTCAGGAGGGGATTGCAGTGGTGGGACCATCGAAGTGATCAAAGGAGAAACTAGAGACGTCTAAGAATATGAAGGGCTCTTGGGTGAGCCCAACACTTCTGGTATTTGGACAGTAGTCGGACACAAACGAGTAAGGTGATTTCCTTCACAAGTCCTGCAAAGGAATTTAGAATTACGTCTGAGACTTTTAGGCTTCTCGATGTAATTAGCAGGGGAAAGAGAGTCATCTCCTAAATGGTGAATAGAGGCTGGAGATGTGACACGATTATGATTCATAGTGAAAAGGATGGTTCCCCCAACATAATTAGCAGAGGTTGGGTGCGAGTTGTCGACATAATTTGTAGAAAATGTTGTCCCATCTTTGACATGACTGGCAGAGGTTGGTGATGGAGCACCAGTGTGACTGGAAGTGATTGGGCTATCGATAGATGGCGGTATTTGATTCCAAGGTCTGAGGAAAGATTGGTTTTGAAACATTGCAAGCCAGGAAGGATCCTGGTGTACTCCCCGTCCCTGCCCAAAAGGGTGATAGCTTGCACTAAAATGTTCTGAAGAAGTTTGGAAGGGCATCATCATTGAGGCCTGCGAAGGGATCAAGGTTGGATAAGAATTATTCGAGTGATGATATATGTTTCCCCCTTGTGAAGGGATTCCATAAAGAGGGTAGCTCGAACCGTAAAATTGATTTTCCCAGTATGAGGTACCCGGAGGCATCTAAGGGCCAGTCATGGGAAAAATGTTCGAAGGAACTAACATGGTGGGTGACAGATGCATGGGTGGTGCATAATAAGTGGGAAATGAACCTATCTGAGCACTGGCTCCTGGAAGAGCATAGTTAGCATGAGATTCAAAAGGGGGGAGGTTCCAAAATCCCATGGGGACACGACCCATATCAAATAAAGAATAAGGCATCGGAGCCATGATGCCCCCAGATCCCATGCTAGGATTCATACATGTGGACTAGGGAGAGGATTGCATGGGTGAACACATATCAATAGAAAAATTACTAGAGACCCAAGGTGCGGACTAAGTGTTGTAATTCTTCATGCCATTGAAAAAGGCTGAAGGATTCATCCCCATGAAATGAGTAGGCATCCTGGGGTAGGTAGTAGCAAATGAGGGAGTAAAAGAAGCTCCACTATCCATGATAGTGAAACCCAACAAAGATTCCTAAGGCCAAATATTTCCAGTGGAGTCGTCAATTCTGTTATGAGGGAAAAACTCTCTATGGCTAAGGGTAAACCACAACAGACATGTATGACTGTAGAAATCAACTCAATTCCATTGTATGCTATATAAACTAATGTGCAAGATAAGAAAGAGGCCTACCTCGATCCAACGTTTGATGATGTTCCACTGTTGAGCACTTCGACCCAAAGATTTATACCTACAATAAGTTCTCAACAAACAAGCAAAACAAGTATATAGTGATAATGTAAAGGGGTTAGTAAATCAAATAGCATAATCCATTAATAAAAATTACAAACATGCCCATGGATAATAATTATATATTTGCATGATACCAATAGGACGGGAAAGGAGTATTTCTATTAATAATTGATCAACATAAGTGTCAACATTACAGACTTCTGTGTTGGCACGGTTCGAAACCAAGAAACCAAGTTCCTTCCAGCTGGGTCTCCAACACTTCAATACTCTACCAAAGGCAAGCTCAAAAGAGAGAGACAATGAGATTATCTCAACAATAGGGAAAGAGCTTGGGGGCTGAACACTGTGTTCAGACTTGAGGGACAAAGGGATGCAGACTCAATATGAAGTAATTTCTCCCGAGTAACTTTGCTCTCAAAGTTGAATGCTTTCTCCTCTTTTCCATAGCTCGGAATTGTGCTCTTATAGCCTTCAAAATGTAACTGAAGGGCCGAATCAGAA
>JASDQU010101116.1:315940-333853 GCA_032191745.1 Picea mariana
ACCACTTTGAAGTTCATCCATATTTACTTCTTATCAACCATGACAAAGAAATAATGAGTCATATTTACATAAAACACTATTGGGTCCATTACCCAAACCTTTGTGCTATGGGTCTTTCTTCAAGGGTTGACATCAATGACAACCAACCTTAATCAACACATCGGAGTATTATTTAAAATGGATCAAGCGAGTGAGATGAATTTTGAGTTTTATACTTCTTCGATTCAGACAGATGAAAGTGAAATATAAGCTTACAAGAAACACATAATATGAAAGGAAGGAATATTCATATCACCATCAGTTAGAATCTTGTCATAAGCAGTACAAAATCTGCTTTTTCACTTATATATTCATTTAAAATCCAAAATTACAAAAAGGGGATGATTCAAAATGGAAGTTGCCCTATTTTAAAGGGACCATACAAGAACATGTCTATCATCTCCGGAACCCCTTACCTCTGCGCCATCTGTCCAAAAATTGCTGAAATATACTCAATTTTATTCGAGGGCTCATTTCAGCTTAGCGATCTCCTCCTTTAAAGAATCTAACTAGACTGGTTGATTCTTGCCAACACTTTCAACCGTCTCAACGATGAGTTCTGTCTTCTGGTGCTTGCTCCATTTCTTCTTAGCAGTTGTCTTGTTGATGACTAGATCTTTCATAATGGGATTTAGCCAGATTCCCAATCCTGAGTATGCGGCAGGTTTTGTTTGAAATTTAGTCGCTAGTATCTGCATGACTACCTTTTACTTCATACACACAGGAAAATTCATCATGTTGGCTAAATAACCAGTCTCACTGGATCTAGCTTGGTCCATGTACCTCAGTTTTTGTGAACAACGAAATAATTTTGAAGAGATAAGATGGTTGAACCAGTTTGGAGACTACTCTGTTGATGAATAAGATGATGCTTCCATACCCGAGAGTTAGTAGTTATAGAGTCACAATCATGAATCACTAACAGGATTGTGCACAAGTATGATGGGTTTCCATGCTCGACTAATCCATTTCAAATGATTAATATTTTGAGTTTGTTATATGGTGGCGTTCACCTAAATTCATACTGCTATGATGTATCGAGCGAGTGAGACGAGGTAATCTAACTAGCCGTCACCCGTCCCACGAATGGTGGATTTGACATATTGGACCACGTGACATAGGAATTTTGGAAAAAGTGGTTTTGGAAAACCACCTTTTGCCCGATGCATCTTTGCGCGATGATGTATTTCTTGCTAAGTTCTCAAAACTTGGGTCTTATCTAAGAATTCTCACAATGATAACACCAGGAAATTAGAAAAGATAATTGTGATGTAATTATTGAGCCAAAATAGTTACTATTCCATGGATTGTTGATTTAGTTAGCCTAATAAGTTTTGGTGGCTACACGTTTTGTAGAATTAACAACAACTAGATCAGATCAGATCAATACAGAGGCCGTAGGAATGGATGAGGTGCAGGAGAATTACAATCAGCAGGATGAGGGTAGAGGGATGGATGTCTATTTGGGCATTGAAGGAACAAACTCCAATGGACATGGAGATGAAAGAATTGAAAATGTGAATTTGGCAGAGACCATTAAAAATTTGCAAAGGGATGTACAAAGACATAAGGATGATAATGAAAGGTTTATGAAAGCCAAGGAGCAACAAGATGACTTCAATATGAATTTATTGGAGGGTTTGAACATAATAGAAAAGAAATTTGATAAGGAGAGTGACTCAAGAAAATCTGGAAGTCATAAGCCTTCGGATGAGAAAATAAAATCAGGAAGTGTTAGCAAACACCACCATCACTCCCCGTGGCATTCCAATAAGAGAGTAGGAAACAAATCAAGTCCAATCCCTGTCAGAATACATAAAAGGTCTGGGGTGGATGAGTTGCATGGAGAAATGAACAAAATGAAACCTACTACATTTGATGGTGAGCACAAGAAAGACAAAGATGCAGAAACATGGTTGTTGGGCATGAGAAAGTATTTTCAATTGCATAATTATTCTTCTCATGCAGAGGGTAGAATTTCCATCTATCAACTCAAGGGAAAGGCATCCATGTGATGGGATCAACTTGTGCAGGTACAACACATCAAAGAGAAAAATGTTACTTGGAGGGAATTCAAGAAGTATTTTGAGAAGAAATACTCGACTAAGAGATATTACGACAAGAAAATGAAAGAGTTCTTTGAAATCAAGATTGGAAGTATGACCATAGATGAATATGAGAGAAGGTTTCTAGAACTACTGAAGTATGTCTCTTTCATCAAGGATGAGACAGTCAAAATTTAGAGTTACTTGAGTGGATTGCCAACGTTCATCAGTGACAAAATATAGTATGATGATCCCAAGACTTTGGAAGAGACCATAAGGCATGCAAATGCCTATATGATTAGCAGAAAGAAAGTCCAACTATCTAGAAAGATTGGGAAGAGAAAAATAAGTTCAAGGTTGATCAAAAGAAGAAAGGATTTAAACCATCATTCTTCATAAATAGTTCGTAGGGACAACAAACTCCTAGAGATTCTAGAGCGATTGACACAGGGAGTCAAAGGCCATGCCAACCACCTATTCAATGTTGGGGTTGTAAAGGAGATCATAGATTCATAGATTGTCCTCATAGAGGCGAAAAAGGGAGAACCGTTCACAATATACAACAAGATGAAATAGTGGAGGACATGGGCATAAATGTGCCAAGGATCTATGCAGCCCTGGATAACAAGCAAGCAGAGTATCAGTCCCACATGATTGAATTGGAAGGTATGATTAACAACCAAGCCATTACTATTTTAATTGATTCAAGAGTTAGTCATAGTTATATAGATCCTAGGATGGTGGAAATTTTGCAATTGCCAAGAAACAAGCATGAAAAATCTTGGTTGGTGCAACTAGCTAGAGGAGCTAAAGAAAATTCAATGAGATGGTTAAGTCATGTCTTATGAACATGAATGGACTAAACACCAAGGCAGATTTGAATATCTTACCTTTGGTTTCCTATGACTGTCTAATTGGGATGGATTGGTTGGAAGAACTTCATGCTCTCTTAGACTGTCATAACAAAGCATTTACTTGTCTGAATGAGGAAGGGAACCAAAAGAAAGTACAAGGAATTCCTAGGACAATAACCATTAGAGAAATTTCAGCATTGTAGCTGAAGAAATGTTATAGAAAAGGGTGTCAAATAATTGTAGCTCATATGGAAGAGATACCTAAAGATAAGGTATCAAGTTTGGAAGATTATGCAGTCCTGAAAGAATTTGAAGATGTATTCAGGGAGGTACCAGGACTACCTCCAAGGAGAGACATTGATTTCTCTATAAATCTAATGCCTGGAGCAACTTCAGTGTCAAAGACTCCTTACAGAATGAGTACACCAGAGTTGAAGGAGTTGCAAATGCATCTTGAAGAAATTCTAAAGAAGGGGTATATACGCCCAAGTGTGTCACCTTAGGGAGCCCCAGTTTTGTTTTTGAAAAATAAAGATGGAACATTAAGATTGTGCATTGACTTCAGACAATTGAACAAAGTGATTGTTAAGAACAAGTATCCTCTGCCAAGGATTGCTAACCTCTTTGACCAATTGAAGGATGCAAAGTATTTTCAAAGATAGATCTCAGATCAGGATACCATCAGGTAAGAATTAAAGAGGAAGATATCAACAAGACCGCCTTCCAGACAAAGTATGTTCATTATGAGTTTACAGTGGTGCCATTTGGGTTGTCAAACACACCAACTGTTTTCATGTGCTTAGTGAATGATGTTTTCCGGGAATATTTAGACAAGTTTGTCATTGTATTTTTGGATGACATTCTAATATATTCTAAGTCAGAGGAAGTGCATGAACATCATTTGAGGATGGTGCTGCAAGTATTAAGGGAGCATCAATTGTATGCCAAATTGAGCAAGTGTTCATTCTATCAAAAACAAATTCATTATTTGGGGCATATCATTTCAAAGGATGGGATAACGATGGATCCTAAGAAGATAGAAGCCATTAGAGAATGGTCATCACAAAAGAATGTGACTGAGGGTAGATCATTCATGGGTCTTGCAGGATACTATAGGAGATTCATTGAAGGATTCTCAAAGATAGCACACCCAATAAATTCCTTGCAAAGAAAGGGTGTGAAGTTTCAGTGGACAGTAGAGTGTGAAAGGGGTTTCCAACACTTGAAAAAATTATTGACAAGTGCTCCAATACTAAGGATTGCAGACCCAAATGAAGATTTCATTGTATGCACAAATGCATGTAATGAAGGACTTGGTGGAGTCCTTAGTCAAAATGGATTTGTGATATGTTATGAATCAAGGAAGTTGAAGGAGCATGAAAAAAATTATGCCACTCATGATTTGGAGTTGGCAGCCATAGTGCATGCCTTGAGGAAATGCAGACACTACCTCATGGGGAAAAGATTTGAGATAAGAACAGACCATAATGGGATGAAATATTTATTTAATCAACCAAATATAAATTCTATGCAAAGCAGATGGTTAGAATTTCTAAGAAAATATGAGTTTGATATAAAGCATATCAAGGGGAAAGAAAATAAAGTGGCTGATGCACTCAGCAGGAGGGTGCATGAACTACATGCTACAACCATCAACATGTTTTAGATTGATGTTAAAATAAAAATTCTAGAGGCTGCAAATGTAGATCTGCAGTACAAAGAATTGGTAGCAAAATTACAGCAAGGTAAGATACCACAAAAGATGGATATTTATAAGTTGGGAATAAATGGGTTACTGCTGCACAAGAAATTTTTTTTTGTACCAAATGTCTAGGACTTGAAATGTATGATTTTGCATGAGATGCATAATGTTCCTTATGCAGGACACCCTAGATATCAGAAAATCATGGCAATAGTCAAGATCCAATACTTTTGGCTAGGTATGAAGAGAGATATCACTGAATACATCGCTAGATGTATGGAATGCTAGAAAGTTAAAGTTGAGCATAGGCACCCAACATTGCTGCAACCTTTGCCCATTCCTGAATGGAAGTGGGAGGTGGTGCCAATGGATTTTATTACAGGATTTCCTAGAACATGTAAGCTACATGTTTCGATCATGCTGGTGGTGGACAAGTTTACAAAAGATTCCCATTTTATTCCACTGAAAACTACTCACAAGGTAGTATATGTTGCTGATATTTTCATGAAGGAAGTGGCACAATTGCATGAAATTCCTAAAACGATTGTGTCTGACAGAGACCTGAAATTCACTTCGAATTTTTGGAAAGGATTGTTCAAAGGATTCAGAACGAATCTAAACTTTAGTGCAACTTATCATCCCGATTCTGATGGACAGACAGAGAGGGTGAATAAAGTGATATAAGATATGTTGAGGATGTATGTGATGGATAAACCTTCAAAATGGGAAGACTACCTACACTTATTAGAATTCGCTTACAATAATGAGTATAAGGCATCATTGAAGATGAGCCCATTTGAAGAACTTTATGATAGAAAGTGCAATACTCCAGTAAGCTGGGATAATCCAGCTAATTTGACAGTAGTTGGGCCAGAGTTGCTCAAAGAGATGGAGGACCAAATGCTAAAAATTAAGTAGAATTTGAAAGCTGCCCAAGACAGGCAGAAAATTTATGCTGATAAGAACATAATCCACATAGGATTCAAAGTGGGTGATCATGTTTTCCTGAAAGTGAAAGCTAATAGGAGTTCCTGAAGCTGGGAAGTTGCGCCAAGTTAGCAGCCAGATTTTGTGGACCATTTGAAATCCTAGAGAGGATTGGTCCAGTTGTTTATATGACTGCATTGCCTACATCTATGACTGTTCATAATGTATTCCATGTATCATTTCTAAATAAATATATACCTAATGATAATCATGTTATTGATTGGAATGTGATTCAGGTGGAGCAAGAAGACACTTTCCAAGTTCATCCGGTGCACATTTTGGACCGAAAAATCAAATAGCTCTGGAATCGAGCCATAGGGATTGTAAAGGTCCAATGGACCTGGTACGGTCTTGAGGATGCTACATGGGAGCATGAGGATGCAATGCAGGCAGAGTACCCTCATTGTTTTGAGAAATTCTGAAAATTTTATTGTATATGGGAACATGATGCACTGAGGAAAATGCATAAATAAGGGGAGGGGATTGTAATATCCCTCGGCCGAACCCAAATGCAAATGTAATCCAAGTATATTTAAGTTGGTGAGATTTTTTAGACATCATTTTGTAATGCACCTTTCATGACATAGTGCGTGCATGTATTGCACGGTAAAATGATGTAGGATGCACATTTACGGATACCGCGCGCAGTAACTAAAGTGTGCACAACTTGGAAGTCAACGAATACCGCGCGCAGTAACTAAAGTACATGCAATATTAAGGTCAATGAACCTTTGTGTATAAAATGTGTGTATAGGTTGGTGAGCCAGTATTATAAGCTGGGAAGCTTATATTTTGGAATTAGGCCAGAGCGCCTAGATGTTAAAGACTAGTGTGTCAATTTTGTATATGTCTCATGATTAATATAAAAATACATCGTTGTGCATAGACCGACCATGATAAAAGAGATGGGGGACTAGACTCCACCAGTTAGGGGAAAGGAAGGGCCAAAAGTTAAGGAAAGTGCTAAGCGAGAGAGCTTAAGCCAAAAAGGAATATTATATTGATATTTCTTAGAGCATAAAGTATGGATAAAGTTCTAAAGTTGGGGACAAGTGTACCAAAGTAGCTTCCAACATGAAAAGTGTCAAGTTGGGGACATGCATACATATTGTCAGGACTTAGTTCCTTGAGGGGGAATTTTTCCATTATTCATCCATCACACTCGCTCATCAGTCAGACCATCATCTCTCCCATGATTCCATGATCATTTTCTTCACACAATCACCAAGCTATTCTGGTACCTTCCTATCACTATACCTGAACCTGTTCCATAACCATTCTTTTTGTGGATGCACCTGTTAACTTGGGAGCAGGATTGAAGAAGCGGGTTGCCAGGCCCGTGGAGTATTGAAGAGGCGGGTTGTCACGCCCATGAGCAATTCTCTAAGTGAGAGAATTGTTGGGGATCGATTCCTGAAGGTGATAAAATACAACTACAGTGCTTTGAGACTTCTGGTCTGGCCTATTGCTGAAGCCCTGGAAGGGAAGTGGGGCAACCGAAGGACTATTGAGAAGAGAAGGGGCACACTTCCTTGGGTGGGACAGGCATGTGGGGAATGGGAGGCTGTAGGCTATCAGTTGAGTGAGCACCTGAGATGGAGTCTTTCCTGTCAACCGTGAACTGTTAGCCTGGTTAGGAATCCCTTTCCCGGGTTGAGTTTAGTCCCAGTTCGGGGGTGACTCACTGTTGAGATTGATGAGTAGTGTGGTATAAGGCTGGGAGGTTCATGGACGGTCTGCATGTAGTTGGTGACATTCTTACCAAGATAAGTATCAGTTGTGTGATGAATATACATGCTGCATTTTCATTTATGTGTTATTTTATGGGTTTATTGCATATGTAATTATAACTGTCCGTATGTTAAAAAGGGTATTTCCCTGTATATGTTGCACATTTTTGTTTGCTGGTAATTCAGTATGAAATCGTATATTTACAGAATGAAATTGTCTGTTTATTTTTTTATATCTAAAGCTTCTGCTAGAGCATTGTATGTATAGGTATAATTGCATGCAATTCAATATGTATATATGTATGTATTTGAAGAGAAAAAATTTATGTGACTTACTTCAGATGAATACTGGGGACATTACAAGATTTTTTCAGAGCTAATTTAAGTGTCTGAGTAGTGGCATTTCCCGATCTATTGGTGCGCGGGGTATGTTACAGTTAGAGAGTACCAAACAAGCCCAAGTGGAGGTAGACATGTTACTTTCTTATCACTTTGGAGAAGAAATATTTAAAAGACATGATCCTAGAAATATCGTAAGTGAACACTTCAATAGCGTCAACATTCCTTATGAGTATACTATTGAAATTTGGGAAGAAGAGGAGGTGCATAAATATTCCAAAACATACGAAGAATTCATTTCCAATAGGCGTGGCCAGCCAAAGGGAAGGATCGATGACGAAGAAGTAGTAAGAGAGGTATCCAAAAAAGAATAAGAACAAGAGAAATACAAGAGATCTTCTTCCATGTCTATCTCAACTCATTTAGGATCTACCAAGGAGGAAGAAAAAACACCAGTAGATAAAAAGAGGAGGGATGAAGAAAAGGTGATGAAAAAGAAGAATGATGCCAAGAAGAAGAAAAAACTCGAGGCCGACAAAGGTAAATCCAAAGCTGAAGCTGGAGCAAAAGATGTAGCAGAAAGAGAAAAAGAGCTGGCAAAAACAACAAGAGTACAAACATAAATAGCTTAAAAAGCAACGAAGGAAGCATCCGACAAAGCTGATAAGGAGGAAAGAAAAAATAAAAATGTAGAAAGAAGAGGGGATGACACATTCCCCATGGATGTAGATATCCTAGGAACATCTACCGTAGGCACAAAGCTAGATACAACATGAAGTGGTTTAGGCCTTGGACTATGGGAACCATTTCAACCAACTTAAGTGCTAGATCAGAGAAGCTTCATGTATGATAGTAAAACTAGTAGGATCGTGAAAGAGTGAATTAAGAAGATTCCAGTGACGTAAGGGGCTCCTATATAAATGGCCACTCAGGTACCAGTCATAAGAGATGTTAGAGAGGATCCTATAGCAACATCTAGAGCCAGTTCTGCATTCATGGATGATAATATAGATAACATACAAAGGTTATGCAAACAAAATTAAGAGAAGGAGTTAAAGATCATAGAACTCAAGGAAAAGCTCCGATAGATGAACGTGGATGAAATAAGCCTCCAAATATTCAAAGTCAGTTCCAAGAAGGTTAGAAATGAATTGAAAGATTCCATTATTGACATGTACACCCATCTACACCTCTTCCAAGATGTAGCTGCCATAGTCATAAACCAAAACGACTAGATACAAATGAAGTTGGTGCATTAAAACACTATCTGTGAAGGTATAGCTGACATAGATAGGTGGATAGAGAAAAATCCCGATGCACCTCTTGAATTATATAGGCTGTCAAAATCTGCGAGAAATATCGATTTGTACGCATTATATCATTTCCAAGAGATACGATAGAAAGATGATAGATAAGTAACCAAATCTATGGAAATATGTTCAAGGATCCACAAGGTTGATCAAGAACTGATAAAAAATGGCTGCCTCCCAAGGTGAGATGAACTTGCAAAGAACCTAGTAGTGGAAGAAATGGTAAATGAAGTTCATGACAACGCAAGTTGAAGGAAACAAATAGTTGAAGCAACTACCTTTGTCTCCACTGACCTTATTGATCAACATTTGCTACAACCAATAAAAATTCATATGATGGTGCACGATTTCGTGACAAAGTTAGAGAAGGAAATAAGCACCCTCAATGACAATATTTCTTTGAACAATGCAACATTAGAACAAATGACATACAGGAGAATCAAATCACTCTATGAACAGTTGGAAGTTTGGACGGCCTACCTCAGAAGAAAAAGATCATAGGAAAAGGACATGATACCTACCATTTATTTCATCCTTTTCCTAACTACTCTAAATTCCATCCCTTGATGCGCAATTATCATTAGGGAAGAGAAGATGAACCATTTTGTAACTGCCTCTTCAAGAAGAAGATGAAAGGACACATGGTAGTTACTAATTTTTGTATAAAATAGGATAGAAGCTCATTTGAAAGGGACTTTTGGATTTTCAATCATTGTATAGACCCAAGAATTTTTTTGAGCACATATGATTTGTTAACTAATATCGAGAAGCCCTCATGGCCAACATATTATAGAAGAAATTATGTGTAGAAACAGATCAGATCCTTGAACTAATTCAAGTGAAGATACCTATTGTTTCTATGTATTGTAATAATGCTTATTTGTTGTAGACTGATTCTCATACAATCTTCATCATTCTACAATTATTTATGTTTCTTTGAATATTTCAATGCCTTGGGATTTGTGGGTTTTTATTGTATACATTGTTGTGATCTAGACTAATATGATTATATACATTTATATGAACTTGTCTCCAATGTTTCTCTTTTGTTGCAACTAACTGTATAAAAGTTGTGCAATATTTTGGTTGCATTTATAACTCATCAGTTACTTTAGTGTGCTCCTAGCTAGGATAGGTTAGCATATATTAGTAATATATTAGTCGTATTTGCATACATAGTCTTCATCTACATATTTGCATTGCATTCTCAACATCCATCCACCCCAACCGATAAGAAAACCAAAAGAAAACAATAAATGGTAGTTGGGCCAAATTCTGGATGGGACTCCTAATTTAAACAATGTATAGTCTAGTTGGGATTGTATACCTGGGAGTACCCCTTGCTGTTATCGGGTGAATTTGAACCCATCAAAAAAATTGGCGCTAGAAGGAGGGCCATATTTTATGGTTTATATACATGAATTAAACAATAACTGAAATCAGTCTTCAACGAGTAATCCCAACCCTCAACCTACCTTGTTTCCTCGAGTTGAGTTTGAACAAGAAGTTATCTATGAAGAATCAAAGCATAATTTTGGAAGTGCCTCTGGTAGTCCTAAAATACATACTGAAACTTGGTTTTTCATACCATAAGAAGAGATTCATGAAACCCATAGAATTACATGCACTTACACAAAATTGCTTGGAAAATTTGTTAATGTTTCATTGAAACCTGCACAAGAGATCTAGCTAAAGCAAGCACAAACAAATCTTATCAATAAAGGAAGAGAGATTCAATATGGAAGAATGAGAAAATATATTCACACTAGTCCATGTTACGAGGAAAATCACTCTATGGCACGGGGTAAACCACAACAGAAGGAATGAAATGCAAAAATCAACTCTAATCTCAAGTATGCTATATAAATGAAATGCTAATAGGACAAGATCAAGAGCCTACCTTGTCCGAACGTTCGATGAATAACACCATTGAGCACACAACTCAAAGCTTTATACCTGCAACTTGTCCTAAAAAACCAAGATACACAAGCATATGGTGATAATATATAATTTTAGAATATAAACTAACATAATCCATTAACATTCATGATAAATAGTCCCATGGAATAATAATTCAAATATTTGCAAGATATCAATTGGATGAGAAAAGAGTATTTCTACTAAAAATGATCAACAAAAGTGTATAAGTGACAAACTTCTATAACGACACAAATCAGAACTGAGAAACTAAGTCCCTCCAACTGGGCCTCCACCACTTCAATCCTCTGCCAAAGGCAAGCTCATATAAAGGAGACAATGAGGTTCTCCATAAAATAAGGAAGAGCTTGGGGGTTGAACAATGTGCTTAGACTTTCAAGGATAAAGGGATGCAGACTCAATGTGAAGTGAAATTTCTCCAGAGTATCTTTTCTCTCAAAGGTTGAATTCCCTTCTCCAGGGCTTGGATATGGCTCAATTTATATCCTTCAAATGGAAATGAAGGACCGATTTGGAATGTTTCCAGTATATGGAAGGTCAAGGATCATGGATCTCGTGACTTGACATGGAAACCCGACACCTTTTTTTAATTTTGAGCACCAAACCCGATGTACACGGGATGTAATGGAGCAACCCGCATATACACATGCTGTCTAACTGGTAGGGTGCGCATATGTGGAAAAATATGATTTTTTTGGCTCTGGAAGGTACAACAAGGGACTTCAAGTTTGCATAGGGAAATGGAAAGGCCATCCAAGCAAGTTTCATGGGGTGAGGCAAAATTTGGTATAACATATGCCCCCTAATGTGTGAGGTCAAAGTATTTGTGATGGTCGAAATATATTAGAATTCCCAGAAGTGGAGTAATGGAGACTCAACTGGAGGTGCTAGTTTCTCATGAGAATATTACAATCCATAATGACTTTGCACACATGGATGCCAATTTGAATTACACTGTAGATCCATGAGGAAATATACCAAATAGTTGTTCATGGACATGAATAGGCAATACAAAGTAGACACATGCCATAGGCTATCATAGTCACGAACAAGGCCCAGTGGAAACCAGTCTCAAAATCAATCTGAAGATATCTATATACAATGGAGTACAATATGATCTCCCATGATCACTAAAGCCATATAGGTATTGGTCTAATGAATGATAGCAACAACTCATGAAAGATTCTACTGTAAACTGAATGTCTTCTACACGATCCACCACAGGTGCAAGTCTACATTATGTGAATAGAGGAGTTGAAGTCTAATATAATGAGACTTTGTTTTATTATTGATCATTAATGGATACCGCTAACAAACATGAGACAACCTACTGATAATGAAAGTAGGTATCAAGGAACTGAGTACATTCTCACAAGTGTGAATAAAGGTGTTGAGGATGAACACTTGAAGAATCCATCGATCATGAAACATTGATGTATTCCCAATTGTCCATGGCCGGAGAACCTGCCACTAATGACTATTGGCATGTTTACAGGTAGGTGTGCTTATCATTGATGGAAAGATCAGAGTATGCAATGATGGAAAAACAAGGACAACGTAAGCTTAGAAGAGATAGTGCAGAGGTGCATGAAGAGTGCAAGAGTGTGCTTGTTTATTTGATGGAAAATAGGCAGGGAAGGAAGAAGAACAACAATGATCGAATGGAAAGATCAACAGTGTAATCTCAGAAGGAGGAAAATAGTCAAAGAACGACAAAGATTTTGTTTCTGAGTTTTGCAGATCGGGAAATCCAAAGGAAAGAGGTTCAAACTCGTGATATGCGAGATCATGAAAATATCTAGACTATCAGATCACCAAGTATTGTGGACCATTGATTAGGCATGAAGAAGGATCATGAAGTGGTGAAATCGTGATAAGATCTAGGCCGTCAGATCTGGAGTAATTACGAAGGACCAACAACCGTTAGATATGGTGAAGTTGCAAGGCGAATAAGACCAAGAGTCATCCAACTCTCCAAAACTGTGAAGGAATCCTGGTCATCCATCGAGGACAATCGTGGACTGTTAAATCCAGAGGACACATGGCGAAAGATCATTGTTTCACTAACTAGAAAGTCAAAGGAGCGAAGTGCTCATTTGATTGGTGAGTGGTCATATCTCATGGTGACATTGTTGAGAGCAAGAGAAGCCAAGCCCTATTTCAAAGTTCGTGACATGGAGAGTTGAGAGGACTCATCACAGAATACCCTAGATGCAAAAGTGCAAAATGCGTTTTTGAATAAGGCTGTGGTCACAACCAGTGGTTACATCTGCGGAAGATAGAGGAAGGAGCTAGCAGTGTTAAGCTCCATCTTAGAGTCTCGATGATCGCGACTTGGAGAAAATCACAGAACTCGTGAGGTGCAAGATCGCAATAAGATCTGGACCGTCGGATCTTTGGAGATCTCAACTATTGGTCAGGCTCCATCCTGGAGTCTCAGCTATCACGACTTGGAGTGTCGAGACCCTTCATCATAGAACTAGTGAGGTGCAAGATCGTGATAAGATATTGACCGTCATATCTATGGAGATATCGACCATTGATCAGGCTCGATGAATATTATACGTTCACGAAATATGAAGCACCTTTTGGCACAACCTGTGGTCACCGCCGGTGGTCACATGAAGGGAAGAAGCTAGCAGTGATAAGCTCCATCTCGAAGTCTCGGTGATCATGACTTGAAGTGTTGAGATCTCGTATCATAGGAATGTTGAGATGCGAGATCTCGAAGTTCAAATACTGTTTAGCGCTCGTTCACAGCTAGTGGGCATATGGGATAAACACCAAACCTTGCCGATTTAATCCAACGGTGTAGGAGATTTTGAATATGATCAAAGGGATACTATTTCTCTTCACATTTAATTGATCAGTGGTGATTCAGTTGTTGAAGTGTTCTTTGGAGGTTCACAGTGTAATTGCTAGAAACCACTGATGGTTTCTACGAGAGGAATCGAAGAGACTTCTGTGTGATTGCCAGAGGAGATGAAGAGCCTCAAGGAATCTTCCAGTGGAATGAAGACTCTTCATGGAGGCAATTGATAGATGGATGAGTGTTGAAGTCTGTAACTGCAACAGAAAGGATGAGATCGACTATGATAGAGAAGACAAGGTGTCTTAGCTATTGGAGAGGCTAAGGAATCTCAACATAAAACCCAATGATGATGGACACATGGGCTTAACAGACAGAGAAGCTAAAGAGTTGCAATGATGAACAGGCAGAGCACTTGACATGAAGAACATGTAGAAGCATTATGCAGATGGGATGCACAAGGTGCACAGAGACTATAAGAAGGCCAAAGAAAGAAGAGATGGGTGTTGTTGTTGTGAGGGATTTAGGAGTGTAGAAGGAGGAGTGTACAATAGTTGAAATATAGAGCAAAGGAATGATGGATAAAATGGATACGACACACAATGTGTAACATGAGAAGAACACAAAGCGTAGAGGAGTGTGCAGAAGACACTAATGCAGACAGAGCAATGTAGTGTAGTAGAATAGTGATGAAACTGGTAAGCCATTGATTAACATTATATCACTATAATAGGTTTCTGTAACAAATATTTATATTTCAGGGTGGAAGGGAGGTGCTAGGGAGGACTATTGTCCATAGAGGTTCAAGTGGGTGTTTGAACGTAGGGAGTTGTAGCTTCCATCTGGTTGCAGCCAGAGAAACCAGGGTGGTGCAAGGGAGAACTGCTGTTATTTGTTATGCAGGTTGGAGCTTGTATGACTGGAAGTTGGTGCTTCCATCGAGTTGGTGATGGAACACATGGGGAGTTGGTGCTTCCCTCTAGTTGGTGTTAGAGAAACCAGGGAGTTGGTGCTTCCTTCTAGTTGGTGCTAGAGAAAGCAGAGAGTTGGTGCTCTCAGCAAGTAACACTTGCAAAATAGAGGTTGTAGCCTCATTATGAGTTGGAGCTCATATGTATAATAATGTAAAGAATGTAAAGATTACTTATCATATAAAGAAGAAGAGGTTTTTACCCTTTATGGGTTTCCTCAGGAAATATTTGTCTCTGTGTATCTCATATGTGTGACTGATGCTGAATGTGCTATTGCTTATTTCCTTTCATTATTGTGATTGTCATTGAGTGCTTTGTAAAGAGTTTAAAATAAGCATAATTGTTTAAGCATGGTAACAACTGATTCACCCCCCCTCTCAGTTGTTCAACAATTGGTATCAGAGCAGACCCCTTTTTCCTAAGGGTAGATCCTAGAGCTTAAACATGTCAATTCATGAAAGAAATTCAACCAATAAGGCCCCTCTGTTCAATGGAACAAAATTTGCCTTTCGGAAATTTAGAATGAGAACCTACATAATGGCTTTAGGTGAAGATGTATGGGATGTGGTAGATACCGGTTATGTAAAGCCAATTGTACTAGCTAATAAGGATGACAAGCTATAATTTATCTTGAACGCTAAGGCTACGAATGCTATCTTGAGTGGGCTTGTAGAAGCAAAATTCGTAAAATTTATGCACCTAGAAACTGCCAAAGAAATGTGGGACAAACTCATTAGCAGTTATGAAGGTAATGAAAAGGCAAAGGACGCCAAGCTTCAAACTACAGAGTACAGTTTGAACAGTTGAAGATGAAAGAAGATGGAACTATTGGAAAATACATTCTGAGAGTTGAAGAAATGGTAAATGCAATGAAAGCACTTGGTGAAAAAATTGAGGAACCTTCTTTAGTTTAGAAAATTTTGAGATCTCTCCCAGATAGGTTCAACCTGAAGGTCTCTGCTATAGAAGAACTTAATGATCTAAAAAACTTGGAGTTTGATCAACTTCTAGGAACCTTGACTGCATATGAAATGAGAATAGTTAAAGATAAACCCACCTCCAGAGAAGCATCATTTAAGGCAGACAAGGATGAGGATTATGAGCTTGATGAAATTGAAGAAAAATTTGTGAAGAGACTGAAGAAGGGATCATGAAAATAAAAAGGTAAACTTCCTTTCAAATGTTTCAACTGTGGTAAGATAGGTCATTTTGCAAATAAATTTCCTCACAAAAGAAAGGATCATACATGTGACGATGAGGAAAAGCACAAACAAAAAAATTTCTTTAAAGAGAATAATTTTAAGAAGAAAAGTCTTTGTGTAAACAATGATGATGATCCTTCAGATGATGAAGACAATGACTCCTCTATTGAAGACAAACTAAATGACTTCATACTTATGGAAAAAGAGGATTATGATAATAAAATCACAGGAAGTGAGGCTAATGAAGAAGAAGATGTGGTTGATATGGAAGGAGAACTGATCAGTGCACTAGAAGAGATTGACAGACTCAGAATTAAGAACAGAAAGAAAAAACAATTGTTGATACAGTTCGAGAAAGATAGTAAAGAACCTGATGAAGACCTTGTCCTACTAAAAGTGGAATTAGAAGAGGCAAAGAAAATCAAAGACATTCTGAAACATTAGTTATTAGAAAAGAAGGCAAGATGTGAAGCCTTAGAACAAGAAGTAGTGAAAACCAGGAAAGAGAAGGAGAAGTTTCAAGACTTATATAATCAAAATCTGTCAAGTATCAAAGCCTTAGAAGGATTAGCCACCATTCTAAATCAACAAAGGAATCCAAAGCTGAAAACTGGTTTGGGTTATGAAGAGGGATCTAGTAGTGGTAAGCCAAGAAATGAAGAACCCCTCAAGTTTGTCAAATCTAGAACCAATGACAACAACAAACCTACAGAAACAAAGGAAGACAATTAGCCACCCAGGACAAGTAAAGAAAAAGGTGTCAGGACTGAATCTGTGGAACAAAAAAATAATGCGTTCCCTACTGAAGGACATCATCAACATGGAAGAAATCGATTTTCTCAAAGAAGACAACCATTTTATAGGTACAAAGAATTTTTCTATGGCTATTGTTTCTACTGTTCTAACTTTGGTCACAAAGCTGTAAATTGTTCCTTAAGATTTAGACATGAGCAATTAAGATTTCAAAGGAATAAATACTTGCAACGACAAAGAATGATATAGTCAAGCAACAAATCTTCAAAGATTGCAAATTGCCAAATTAAGTCTAGAGACATGCAACTAAGGAGGTCAAGAAATAATCAATAGTCAATGAGTAGACAACGCTGCAACAATAATTTTGACCTACTGAATAATGAGATTGAATGCTACATCTGTCATAACTATGGACATAAATCTATTGACTGTCGATTAAGGAACTGTGAACCAGATTTGAATTCTCCTACTTAAAATGTCAAGGCTTGGAAGAAGAAAGCAGATGACAAGTGTGGACTGGTGTTATCAGCCCAAAGACAAAAGAATCCCTGGTATATTGACAGTGGATGTTCCAAACATATGAATGGAGACAAAAGTAAGTTTCTAACTCTAAGTGAAAGAAAATTAGAGAATGTAACTTTTGGAAATGATGCACCAGGAAAAATTAAAGGTAAAGGAATGGTAAGGTTGAGTGATGGAAAAGGGAAAGATCAAGATGTGTTGTTAGTAGAAGGTTTGAAACATAATCTTCTTAGTGTCAGTCAATTTTGTGACCGAGGCTGTGAAGTCGTTTTTACCTCTAAAGACTGTAGAATAAAATCTGTGAATTCAGGACAACTAGTTGCAAAAGGGATCAGAACAGAAAACAATGTCTATGTGTTAAAAGAGGAAAAAGAAGAATGCCACTTGAGAAAGTATGATGAAAGATGGTTATGGAGTAGGATACTTGGACATCTAAACTTTGACCACTTATTCAAGCTCAAAAAACTTGAGGTAGTAAAATACCTTTCGAGAATATCAAAGCCCCAAGATTCAATGTGTAAACCCTGCCAAGTAGTAAAGCTAAACAAGACACAGTTTAAGTCCAAGAGCTTAGAAACCACTCCAACTAGTTCATATGGATTTATGTGGACCATCAAGACAGGAAGGCACAGAGAAAGAAAACTACTTCATGCTGATTATTGATGATTACTCCAGACTTACTTGGGTTTCCTTTCTCAAAGAAAAAGCTGAA
>JASDQU010101116.1:335316-356718 GCA_032191745.1 Picea mariana
TAAGATGGGAAAGGAGTATTTCTATTAATAATTGATCAACAGAAGTGTCAACAATATAGTCTTTCGTGTTGGCATGATTCGAAACCGAGTTCCTTCTAGCTGGGTCTCCACCACTTCAATCATCTACCAAAGGCAAGCTCAAAAGAAAGAGACAATGAGATTCTATCAACAACAGGGAAAGAGCTTGGGGGATGAACATTGTTTTCAGACTTGAGGGACAAAGGGATGCAGACTCAATATGAAGTAATTTCTCTAGAGTAACTTTGCTCTCAAATTTGAATGCTTTCACCTCTTTTCCATAGCTCGAAATTGTGCTCTTATAGCCTTCAAAATGCAACTGAAGGGCCGAGTCAGAATGTTTCCAGTATATGGAAGGCAAAGGATCAGAGATCTCTTGTCATGACATGGAAACCCAACTCCATTTTTGTATTTTCTGGCACAAATCTTGATGTACAGAGGCTCTAGTGGAGCAACGTGCGTATACACTTGCTGTATAGCTGATAGGGCACGTATATGTGGAAAAATGTTTATTTTTAGCTATGAATTTGTCAAAAAGGGATGATAAGTCTGCATAGGGAAATGGAAAAAAGGCCCTCTATGCAAGATAGCAATGGTGAGGCAAATCTTGCTATAACAACACTATGCCAAAAAATGAACAAGATATTATCTTCATCTAAAGCATGTGATTTCCATTAAGTGTCCTTTAACATTGGATAAATTTAGTGCCTCCATATTTGAAGGTTGGACCTCTACCCATGTGAACTAATAATCAACTTTGTTCATCATTCTCTTCAACTTATTTGCAAACATGGGCTCATTCATATTTCTAATCAATGTGTTTGCTTCCTCATTATATGCTATTTTCACATGGGTTTTATCATCCAACTTCATATTCCTATTCATCAAGACTTCCACATCTAACTCTTCCTACTAATCCTAATTTTGCAACACTAATATTTTTCTCACTCACTTCCCCAAAACTACCATCATGCATCATTTGTGATGATTCCTTTGAAAGTGGTTGCACATTCAATATTGGTGATTCTAAAATTATGTTTGCATGGTTGTTTGGATTCTCTACAGTTTCTTGATTCCCCAATTAGCATTATAGGATTTACCTTAATTTCATGTATGTTCCTTGGTCCTACCATTTTTTGCTCAAGCCACTTTGTCTATAGCATCAGATTTTATTCTCCCAATATCTTATTTATTTTTGTAACCATCATTTGATCTCTCTCCTTCCTTTGATTTTCATTTATTTTTTACTCTTCTTTTCTATTATCAGCCTATGATTTTCTACCTTTTTGTCCATGACTTATGTTTATACTCATCTTCATAATCTTCTTATCTCCTTCAACTTATCCTTTGAATACACCTAACCTGCCAAATTTATAGGTGGATTGAATGGTGCTTCTTTCTATTCTTCACACTGAAATGGTAATTAGTGGACACAATCTTCCTGGGAAAATCCAACATGCTAATGGCTTTTCTAACCAACTTTGAAAATGTTATTGGGTGGTACAAACCCCCCCAAACCCTAATGTGAGATAACTATACCATATAAACCATTTATATTAAATACACTTCATGCCTGAGTACATCCTTGCTAAGGTTGGTGTCAACCAACTTAAGGGTGATGGGAAACGAATCATTCCTCCAACAGAGACTGAAAGTCAATTCCAGTGACTGCCTTACCACTGATCAGTAAATCTGGCCCATGAATCATTCCTCCAACAGAGACTGAAAGTCAATTCCAGTGACTTCCTTGCCACTGATCAGTAAATCTGGCCCATGAATCATTCCTCTAATAGAGAATGAAAGTCAATTCCAAGGACTTCCTTGCCACTGATCAGTAAATCTGGCCCATGAATAGACATTTATTTTTAGAATTTTCTTTATTTGCAATATGATTGTGTATTATTTTAAATCCTTCATTGTTACTTATGGTTTATTGTTGATTGACAACATGATCTTCCTATATTATGTGAGAGGAACACGACATCAAAGTTGAGCTCATATGAAGATTTACAAACAATCAACTCCCTTGACTTCCGAGTAGAAGCTTTAGCCAGTATGATTTTTTGGCACATGTGCATTGTGACTGTTACAACAATAATGAAAGGTCAAACACATGGATACATGTAACCCTCATTACCGTTCTCCTTAATGATTTGTCTTGTGTTACATGTAACCTTCATTACAGTTCTCTTTAATGCTTTGGATTATGTATTTTTATGTTGTAAGTGATATTAATGTCTAGAAAATTACTAAATAATTTCTAGATATTTAATGAGGAGAACCATCCATTTGTTGTTGGGGAAAATCATATTATTTCCACTGTTCTTCATCTTCCTTCTGCATTATTTTATTTCAGAGTATCTTACAAGGAGGGAGTGATGGAGCAAAAGCATCGCCCTTGTGCAGCAGTGGAAGAGACTCAGATAATGGTAACTATAGTCAGACTTGAGTGGATAGTTTGATGTTGTTACTTTTTATTTCTCTCCTTGAAATGTCCTTTTATAGCCATGTTTCCTGAAAACAATTGTATTTTTCTATTTGTTGCGTGCTTACTTTAGAGTTTTTGAGGCTGAACTCCAGCTTGAGAATATTTTCTATAACGTGGTTGCCCGTAGAAAATCATTCAAGAATTTAAGTGATGAATATGCATGCATTTTAGATGTTATCAGTCAGTATGCAATTCACAAAATCAACATGAGATTTTCCTGTAAAAAGGTTAGTTTTTTCACTAGTTCAACTCTTTTTCTCCCATTGCTTGGTGTTTTTTGGGTATGCTTGAATTTTTATATGCACTCAACAGGAACTTTCCTTTTATATTTTTATGTAGCATGGTGACAATAGAGCAGATATTCACACCACAGGTATGGGTTCAAGAACATATGCAATCAGATTAGTTTATGGTCCAGTTGTTGCTCATGAGCTTGTTGAAATAGTATCTTGAAACTATGAGCCCTCCCACTCTGTCTTTAATATGGAAGGGTTTATTTCATGCACAAATTATAGTGCCAAGAAAATGACAATGGTGTTGTTTATAAATGGTGAGAATGGATTAATTCTCGTACTGGGTGCAATCCTTTCCATATTTTCTGATCTATATATATTTTGGAAATTAGAGAGTGTATAAATATTACACTATATTATTTTGTCAATATGTTTAGATTATGAATTCTTTTATTGAATATAAAACACAGTCATCTTTTAAATCATAGAATTTCTAACAAGTATCGTTGTGGAAGGGAAATGATGTTGTTCTAAAGTAGAAAAAAGATGTATTTTCATAAAAGTGAGCACTTTTATTTGTAGGAAAGAATTTGATGAAATCTGTAATCAAGAGATGTGAGATTTGCATTTTTTTCTGCAGTCTAGTTCATATTATTAGGAAAATGAATATGAAGCCTGCTTTTTGTAACTGGAAAACTATAACTGGCATGGTTGTACTTATATAAGAAGTGAGCACAAGGTTTACAGTTTTCTGCTCAGGGAAAAGCTAATATTGTATTTAATTTTATTTTATTTTGGAGAAGCTTCCTTGTGTCCTAATGCAGCAAGTTCACTCTTCCCCAATCCAAGAGTGTTATAATTAATGTAGCTAAGCCTATCTTTTGAATTTTGACATTCAAATCAAAACCTCTTGAGTCTTGGCTAAGAATTTGTGAGTCTAGGGGTGTCAAATCCACCAAAGTTTCCTAAGACTTGCACCTGGCGCCAACCACAAACACAAGTACATGCACTAGCACAAGTGGTCCTTGAGTGGAAAAATGTCACTAGGGAGATTTGAGCCTTGGCAGGGACATTAACAACACCCTGATTTCACTATCCAGGCAAGCCCCTGTTGGCAATCTTGTATTTAATTGATAAATATGAAATATTGAACATGGTCTTGACTCTTCCCCATAGAATTGGCCTTTTCTTAATCAAACCTAATATTGAGCATGCCAACTCCTAACTGTTATCTTATTTAGACAATACAAGATAAGATAATTTTATTAATGTCCAACATTTGACCAAAAAGGTCAATGGGATTTAAACGTTAAACGTACAATCAGTGATATCAATTTTTATTGGTGCCCTAAGCTATGTTGATAGCATAAAGAAAAATATAACATGACCTAAATATTATATAAAACAAGAGGAAGAGAAGAGAGTGCATGAGAGCATCTAGTAGTCTATAGGATAAGATAAAGAGGAACATGGTGAGGAGGAAGAAGTATCCGCGGTGGAGTCAAGAACTGAGAAGGATCAAATGCATTGTCTAATGATGTTTGGGGAGTACCTAGGAGTGAGAGGACTTGGTTGGATGATATTGGGAGGCATTTGAGAAACATGAGTATACCTTCTCTGTAAGAGAGTGACAACATGGCAAGAATTGAAACCCAGTTCCTTCCTTCATCAATAAAAGGAAGAGAACTTTGGAGTGCTAGTTTTAGACATCACATGTTATGGATTTGCATAGTTTCAAAATACCTTTAGCAAAAAAAAAATATTCTTACAAATTACCTCCCTCCCAGGTATTCAACTATATCAATAAGGAGGTTGGAGCTTGAAATAAAGTAATAAAACAAATTGTTGCATCATTTGAATCAACAATAGCTCATGAATGGTCACCAACAAATCTGATTTCTCTGGTTTTTCATCTATAGGTTCATGTCAATGGATATCTACATCATTCTTGTGTGCTTTGAGTACAAAGCATGATCTGTATCTTGTTTATTTTGAAATGATCACTTTACATGCAATGCAATTTTGTTTTTAACAAAATTCAGTAGAGTAGTTTTGGTATGTCATAATGAAAATTATGGGAAAAATCAAGGCCAACATAATTTCACTTTGACGATTCACTTGGAGACAAGCCAAAACTATTGGTCAACATCTTGCAAGTATGGAGGCAACACTAAATAATGAGAAAGATATGCAATACATATAGTAAGGGCCAAAATTTCAAAAAGGTGTCAGGGCTTGGATCAACTCATTCTTGTTGAATAGCCTCAACTAGCAGAGTTGGTCTCCTTTGGTTCTTTCTTTTTAGGTACAACCACTTACTCCTCATGATCCTGTACTTCTTGCAAAATTTAACACTAAATATGAAGTACGTTTTAGCCTTCTTAGACAACTTCTTAGATTTCTCTTTGTGCTTGTCTTTCTGTGAGGAAACTGTTGCAATCTAGGATTTCAAGGTAACATTCTCTCTCTTCAGAAATCCATCTAGCACTCTATATTCCTTAAGCCTCTTCTTCCAAGAAACCACTTTATCTCTTTTCATTCTGACCATGTTTTCATCCTTAGGATCATCAAGGAGTATCAGGTGCAATACATTGCTTTCATTTCTTGACTCTCTTCTTCGTTCCAAGAGGATTCTCATGATCTTCTTCATAATTGAACTTAGACCAAAAAAAAAATTACCCCCATGTTTTCTTCCTTTTCTTCATTCCTTCAATGATGAGTAATTTAATCAAAGCACAATGAAAACGTCTGGTCTCAGCCTTAGTAGGATTGGCTTTGACCTTGTTAGACATTTTTACTAGGCTTTACCAAAGAAAATAGGGCATATTGAGTGGATGAGTACCTATGAAATGTTCCAATAATCTAATGTGATACGGGGAAGTTGAATTATACCTCCCCTCACATGTTATATACCTTTGAATAAAAACCAGTAGTTCATTCCACTCCTTCCTTATGTAAGCACTTGAAACACTCTTCCCTAGTTTCCATCCTTGATGTCATGTAAGCCCTTGGAACAACCTTGAAAAACAAAACCCTTGATGCTTGCAACATTGTCTAAAGGATGGACAAACTATGTTTCTTTTTCCAAATATGTAAAATGAGTATATTATAGTTTAATGAAAACATTTCCATATTATTAAATATGGGTTTTATACTTTATCAAAAAAAATTCCAAGACTTTACAAGGTTTTATAATTCAGTGAAAAATTCACCAAGATTTAACAAGATTTTATAATTCAATGAAAGATTTGACAAGATTTTACAAGATTATATAATTGACTAAAAGATTCGCCAAAAAACTATATATACATATTATATAATTGATAAAATAGCCTTCATTTTTTCCTATGTATCATGGGGATTCACCCATTTATTATATATATAAATTTAGGGGGGGTTATTAAAATCACCCTTAGACCCATCCTTCTATGCCAGAGACAAATTACATTTTCCTTTCCTAAGCAACATTTTTCCTTTCCAATCTCATTCAGGACATATATGTTGTTTGGGGTTCTTGTAGTTGTAGCCACCAATTTTCCTGATCCTTCTTTTCTTATCTCGCATTTGTTTTAGTCAAACAAGAGTTTGTGTCCTTAATCACACATTTAACTTACACTTAGAATATTGGGCTTCATATCTTAGACTGGTGGAACATTTTTTTTCCTTGACATCTTCGCTTCCAAGTTTGACTGTGCCTCTTCCTATAATTCTGGTTGAGTTATCATTTCCAAATGAAACCGATCTGTCTCATTCCTTCTTCAGAGTCAGATACCTATTATTTTCACCTATCATATGCTTTGAACAACCATTATCAACATACCACCCACTTTTCTTGTGTTTTGGTTGTAGAGCAAGTGAGTATTCTTCAATGTTGAATTGATCCTGCTTTCTTCTCCATGTCCTTTGTGGTTCCTATTTATGATTTTTTATATTCTTCTTTGGTTCCTTTGGAGGAACAATCAGTCTACATAGTGAACCAAAAATGTTGTGATTTGTGTTCTGTGCTTCGTGTGAATTTCTAGGATAATTGTTGTTTGAATAACCTTCATAGTTTATTCTATTTTTCCATAGGTTCTACATTTTGCAGCTTTATGAACAAAATTGTTACAAGAATAACATAAACCAAGAAAAATATTTTGATACCTGGATGTAGTGGATCTTCTGAATGGTGTTGCTCTTCCGAAGCCTTATTTTTCTTGAGATGTTTCTAATTGTTGGTTTTGCATTCTGAATATTCTATGTGGTATAGTTCCTCTGTGATTTTTCTTCTTTAGTAGCTCTGACTATTTTTGCGTAGGTTCTTTCTTCTGCTTCTTTTTTTGTTGTCTTGGAGCTTGAACCTTTCTCAGTCTGCATCTGATTGTATCCTAACCCAGACTTGTAATAGTATGGCCTTTGACTGCTGATGATCTCATCCAATATTTTGGTGGAATTTTGCTGCATATCTTTCTTCTGAAGATGTTTTCTTAAGGTAACTATTTCTACTTCCAAGATTTCAATCATCTTATATTTATCTTTTAACTTTTTTTTGAGTGTTTCTTTAATCCTCTTGTCTTCTTTTACCTAAATATTTAACTTTGTTATTATCTGTTCGATTTATTCTGAGTTGGAATTTCGAGATCTTTCTTTCTTCTTTAACTCTGCCTTGAGTGACTTGATTTTCTTTCTTTCTTTCCCTAGTTCTTCTAAGGCACTAATTAATTCGGCTCTGAGATCGACCTCACCTCCTTCTACAGAATCTTCATAATCTTCTTCATTATCTTCTACTACCATGAAGAGTACTCTTTCTGAATCATTGTCACTATATTCATCCTTGTCTGATGAAGAGCTTTCTTCCTTTGAGTTGAAACGTTTCTTGAAGAATTTATTTTTGTTATTTCTCTTGTCTCCCTTTTGATTTTTTTGTTTTCGTCTTAGGATATTCTTCTTCATCGCTACCTTTATTATTAGCATAATTAAATTTAGAATCAAAATGACCAATACCATCACAATTAAAACATTTCAATGTAATTATACCTTTGTATTTGTCAGTTCCTCTTTTTAACTTCCTTACGAAGTTTGCCACTTCTTCGTCTTCATTTGAATCATCGCTGGAGATGCAATCTAGTTTTGACTTTTTCTTGTTTTGTTTCTTCATCTTCTTGGATGATTTGAACGCTACTTCCTTCATGTCTAGGTTCACTTGTTCTATCCTCATTTCATAAGATGTGAATATTCCATGTAGCTCATCCATGCTCAAACTATCAAGATATGTTCTTTCTTCCAGGGATGTTATCTTAGGATCAAATATGATAGATAGAGATCATAGAATCTTTTGAATGAACATCAACTCATTCTCCTAGTCATATAATAGTATTTGTTGGAAGATTGTTTTTTTTTATTGATGTCAACCCTAGTCATGGGTTTTGGACCACAAGATTGATGAAGGTATTTGGACATGAAGGAAAATGCACATGAAGATACAACACCCATGGATGGATAGTATACATCATTTTATTCCCGATGGTATGTGGCATGTCACGTGGATCCTCATGGTTGAGGAGAAATGAATTTTTGAATATGACAAAGTGAATTGAAGAAGGAAGTACATGTAGGCCCTGAAGATAATTAAAGAAAAGAATTACAAAATAAGAAAGTGTCAGGTCGGCCCTAATGTTAAAAAAAAGTGACATAAACGGTATAAATAAATATCATTATACATTCATTTGATACACAAGTCTAATTTTAGAGGAAATCATAAGTAAAGAAGGATGGATTTCAAGGGAGAATGAAGTCTTTTGGTGATGTGTTCTAAGGTATGTTATTTTCAGGTCATCTTACCATTTTTGCTATAACTATTTTTCTAGAACGATTCATATGGTGAAATTGCTATGGTATTGAGAAGACATATCAAGGTACCTGTGGTAAAAATTTCAGCTCTTGATTCGCTATAATTATGGAGATACACTCTGTGGAAGATAGGGTTTGTGACCAGTCCTGAAGCTAGTCAATAAATAGGTGTTTTGGGTAAAACAGTCATAACTTCTTCATCAAGAATCCAAATGACGTGGGACAAATTTAATTGGAAATATTATGGACTGTAGTTTATTTTGTGCGAGTTTGATAATCTTATGTTAAATATTGAGCGCGGGGAATTTTGTACAAGTTTGGTCTCCTGAATAAACCGGAACTGAACAAGGTCTACCATTCTCTCTATAACTTATTTTTGGGGAGGATTCAAGGAGTGAAACTTGGAGAAGTTTCAGAGAATAAATTGAATATTATTATCTAAAGGATTAGAGTATTCCAAGAATTGAATAATTGTAAAAATTGAAGAAGTCTCAGGAAGCATTATCAGGTTCTATGTGATGGTTGGTTTATGGTGATAATTTAATGTGAAGTTTTATTATCTCTCGTATATTCTTGGGTGGAAGGAAGGGACAAGGATGGAGAGTTAAACTCTCTCTTGATATTGGAGGATTGTATCTTCCTCTTGGAGGTTTATCCCTCCCTTTACATNACATTTGGAAGTTGTAGCTACCTTTGGAAGTCATTACTTCCCTTGAACAATAACTATTGATTATTTCTCATATATTGTGCATGGTGTATTGTGGTGTATTGGTGTAACTCTTATACTATTGTTCATTGGATATAATTGAATGATAAGTTGAAAAAGGTTTTAAATTGTACTTGATATTGATTCACCCCCCTCTCAGTATCAACAGTATTCACCATTTCTCCAAATCACAGAAAGTAGGTTGCAATGTCTTCATATTCCTTCATCTTCAGTTGCTCAAACTTGGCTCTAAGGGTTTGAAGCGTAGATCCCTTGACTTTGGTATATCCTTTGTAAATATTTTGAAATTTATCCCAAATATACTTTGCGGTCTTGCAATGCATAAATTGACAAATACTGACTCATCCAAACTACTTAGAATGGTGCCTTTAGCCTTTGAGTTGTTTTTGTTGAGTCTATTTCCATGTTTGTCAGCTGGGGGAGTGGTTGGTGTTTCATATTCGTCTACTAATGACCGCAAAAAATCAAATGCTTATGCCAGTAAAAATATTCGCATCCTTTTAATCCAAAAGGAATGGTTTTTTCCATCAAACCTTGGTGCTCTAATCTTGGCGTATTCCATGATCTCCTTCCACTGGTTAAACTGTTTCTTGAAGGACCTACTCTGATACCAATAGTTGGAATACTAAGAGGGGGGGTGAATCAATGTGAGTACTTTATTACCAATTTTAACCACAATTTGTATTCTTTAACTTTATGAGTAGTGTTCAACAATTTAACATTAGCATTCAATGTATCATCAATAGTATAAGTCAACCATGAACAATAAGCAACCACAAATACATAGTACACTAGTATTTTATGTGGAAACCCAATGTGGGAGAAAACCATGTTGGCATGTTTACAGGAAGGTGTGCTTGTCATTGATGGCAAGATCAGAGTATGCAACGATGGAAAAACAGGGACAACGTAAGCTCAGAAGAGATAGTGCAGAGGTGCACGAAGAATGCAAGAGTGTGTTTGTTTCATTGATGGAAAACATGCAGGAAAGGAAGAAGAACATCAACGATCGAATGGAAAGATCAATAGTGTAAGTTCAGAAGGAGGAAAACAGTCAAAGAACAACAAAGATTTTGTTTCAGAGTTTCACAGATCGGGATATCTAAAGGAAAGGTGTTCAAATTCACGATATGAAAAATCGCAATAACCATCCTGACCGTTGGAGTCATAAGACACGTGGCAAACGATTGGAATTTCGTTGACTTGCACATTGGAGGAGTCAACAGAGCATGGGGCAGGAACTCGCGATATGCGAGATCATGAAAAGATCTGGACCGTCAGATCATTGAATATCTCGACTGTTGATCAGGCTCCCTCTTGGAGTCTCGACGATCGCGACTTAGAGTGTCGAGATCCTTCATCAAATAACTCATGAGATGTGAGATCACTAAAAGATTTGGGCCAGATCACCAAGGTTTGTGGACCGTAGATCAGGCATGAAGAAGGTTCGTGAAGTGGCGAAATCACGATGAGATCTGGACCATTGGATCATTGGAGATCTCGACCATTGATCAGGCTCCATCTCGGAGTCTCGAATATCGCGACTTGGAGCGTCGAAATCCTTCATCACAGAACTCGCGAGATGTGAGATCGCGATAATATCTAGATCGTCAGATCTATGGAGATCTCGATCGTTGATCAGGCTCCATCTCGGAGTCTCGACGATCGCGACTTAGAGCATCGAGATCCTTCATCATAGAACTTGCGAGATGCGAGATCGTGATAATATCTAGACTGCCGTATCTATAGAGATCTTGACCGTTGATCAGGATCCATCTCGGAGTCTCAGCGATTGCGACTTGGAGCGTCGAGATCCTTCATCAAAGAACTCGCGAGATGCAAGATCGCGATAAGATCTGGAATGTCGGATCTATGGAGATTTTGACCATTGATCAGGCTCGATGAAAGTTATATGTTCAAGAAATACGAAGTGCCTCTTGGCACAGCCTGTGGTCACCATCGGTGGTCACGTGAAGGGAAGAAGCTAGCAGTGCTAAGCTCCATCTTGGAGTCTCGACGATCGTGAGTTGGTGTGTCGAGATCCTTTATCACAGGAGTGTCGAGATGCGAGACCGCTAAATTCAAATACTAATAAGCGCTCAGTCACCTCTGAAGTCACATGATCGAGAGATGGAGAGATGAATTATATAGAAGCCAAGCTCCATTTCAGAACTCGTGACATAGAGAGTCGAGACGACTCATCTCAAAATCTTCAAAATGCGAAAGTGAGAAATACGTTTTTGATGTAGACCGTGGTCACAACCATTGGTCACATTTGCGGAAGATGGAGAAAGGAGCTAATGCAGAAAAGCTCCAGTTCATGGTTTCAGGGATCGAGACATGGAGTGTAACGAAATGTTCACCACTGGGATACTAGAATGTCGAAGTGTGAAATGGCGAAATGAATGTGAGATTCTATGAAGTCAATCCTATGGTGCAGACGAAGTGGAATAAGATCGAAGGGATACTGTTGCACTTCATAGTGTAGCTGCTAGAAACCACTGATGGTTTTTGCTAGAGGAATCAAAGAGACTGCTATGTGATTTCCAGAGGAGTTGAAGAGTCTCAAGGAATCTGCCAGTGGAATGAATATTGTGCATGGAGGCAATTGACAGATGGATGAGCATTAATGTCTGTAACTGCAACCAAAAGGATGATCTCAACTTTGACAGAGAAGACAAAGAGTCTCAGCTGCTGAAAAGGCTAAGGAATATCAGCATAACACCTAGTGATGATGGACACATGGGATTAACAGCTAGAGTAGCTGAAGAGTTGCAATGATGAACAGACAGAGCACTCGACATGGAGAGCATGTAGAAGCATTGCATAGAGGGGATGAACAAGGTGCACATAGACTATAAGAAGGCCGAAGAAAGAAGAGATGAGGTTGTTGTTGATGGGGAGTAAGATTGACAAGTGAATAAGGAGGCAGAGTGCAGCAGAAGAAATGCACAACAGAGGAATGGTGCATTAAAGGGAGATGGCACAGAGAGCAGAAATGAAAGAAGAACATAAAGCGTAAGAGGAGTGTGTAAAAGAGATTGATGCAGATAGAGCAACGCAGTGTAGTAGAACAATGATGGGATTGGTAAGCCATTGATGAACATTATATCATTGTAATTAGTTTCATTAGCAAAGATTTATATTTCATGGTGGAAGGGAGGTGCTAGGGAGGACTGTTGTCCTCAGAGGTTCAAGTGGGTGCTTGAAGACAGGGAGTTGTAGCTTCCATCTGGTTGCAGCCAGAGAAACTAGGGTGGCAGGGTGGTGCAAGGGAGAACTGTTGTTCCCTGTTTACAGGTTGGTGCCTGTATGATTGGAAGTTGGTGCTTCCATCTAGTTGGTGCTGGAACACTTGGGGAGTTGGTGCTTCCCTCTAGTAGGTGCTTCCTTCTAGTTGGTGCTAGAGAAACTAGGGAGTTGGTGCTAGAGAAACCAGAGAGTTGGTGCTCTTAGCAAGTTGCAGCTTGCAAAACAGAGGTTGCAGCCTCATTATGAGTTGGTGCTCATATGTATGATAATGTAAAGAATGTAAAAATTACTTATCATATAAAGAAGTAGAGGTTTTTACCCCTCATGGGTTTCCTCGGGAAATATCTGTCTCTGTGTATCTCATATGTGTGACTGATGTTGAATGTGCTTTTGCTTATTTCCCTACATTATTGTGATTGTCATTGAGTGCTTGGTCAAGAGTTTAAAATAAGTATAATTGTTTAAGCATGGTAACAACTGATTCACCCCCCTCGTCTTAGTTGTCCAACAATTGGTATCAGATCTGGCCCCTTTTATCTAAGGGTAGATCCTAGAGCTTAAACCTGTCAAGCCATGAAGGAAATTCATTCAATAAGGCCCCTCTGTTCAATGGAACAAACTTTTCCTTCTGGAAAGTTAGAATGAGAATATAGATAATGGATTTAGGTACAAATGTCCGGGATGTGGTAGATATTGGTTATGTAAAGCCAGTTGTACTAGCTAATAAGGATGACAAGATAGAATTTAGCTTCAATGCTAAGGCTATGAATGCTATCTTGAGTGGGCTTGCAGAAGCAGAATTCGTAAAAGTTATGCACCTAGAAACTGCCAAAGAAATGTGGGACAAACTCAATAGCAGTTATGAAGGTAATGAAAAGGTAAAGGATGCCAAGCTTCAAACCTACAGAGTATAGTTTGAACAGCTGAAGATGAAAGAAGATGAAACTGTTGGAAAATACTTTTTGAGAGTTGAAGAAATGGTAAATGCAATGAAATCACTTGGTGAAAAAATTGAGGAACCTTCTTTAGTTCAGAAAATCTTGAGATCTCTCCCAGATAGGTTCAACCCAAAGGTCTCTGCTATAGAAGAAATTAATGATCTAAAAACCTTGGATTTTGATCAACTTCTAGGAACATTGACTGCATATGAAATGATAATAGTTAATGATAAACCCACTTCCAAAGAAGCATCATTTAAAGTAGACAAGAATGAGTATTCTGAGCCCAATGAAATTGAAGCAAAATTTGTGAAGAGACTGAAGAAGGGATCAGGAAAATACAAAGGTAAACTGCCTTTCAAATGTTTCAACTGTGGTAGGATAGGTCATTTTGCAAATAAATTTCCCCACAAAGGAAAGGATCAGACATGTGATGATGAGGAGAAGTACAAACATAGAAATTTCTTTAAAGAGAATAACTCCAAGAAGAAAATTCTTTGCGTAAACAATGATGATGATCCTTTAGATGATGAAGACAATGACTCCTCTATTGAAGATAAACTAAATGACTTTATACTTATGGCCAAAGAGGATTATGATAATAACAACACAAGAAGTGATGTTAATGAAGAAGAATTTGTGGTTGACATGGAAGGAGAACTGATTAGTGCATTGGAAGAGATTGACAGACTAATAATCAAGAACAGAAAGCAAAGACAATTGCTGATACAGTTCGAGAAAGACAGTAAAGAACCTCATGAAGACCTTGTACTACTAAAAGTAGAATTAGAAGAGGCAAAGAAAATCAAAGACATTCTGAAACATCATTTATCAGAAAAGAAGGCAATATGTGAAGCTTTAGAACAAGAAGTAGTGAAAACTAGGAAAGAGATGGAGAAGTTTCAAGCCTTGTATAATTAGAATCTGTCAAGTATCAAATCCTCAGAAGGATTAGCCACCATTATGAATCAACAAAGGAATCCAAAGCTGAAAACTGGTTTGGGTTATGAAGAGGGATCAATTAATGGCAAGCCAAGAAACGAAGAACTCGTCAAGTTTGTCAAATGTACAACCAATGACAACAACAAACCTGCAGAAACAAAGGGAGACAATCAGCCGCCCAGGATGAGTAAGGAAAAAGGTGCCAGGATTGAATCTATAGAACAAAGAAATGATGCACTCCCTACTGAAAGACGTCATCAGCAAGGAAGAAATTGATTTTCTCAAAGAAGACAATCATTTTCCAGGTACAAAGAATTTTTCTATGGCTATTGTTTATACTGTTCTAACTTTGGTCAGAAAGCTGTAAATTGTTTTTTGAGACTTAGACATGAGCATTAGATATTTCAAAGGAATCAATACTTGCCATAACAAAGACTGATGCAGCCAAGTAACAAACCTTCACAGATTGCAAATTGCCAAATTAAGTCTAGGGACATGCAACTAAGGAGGTCAAGAAATAATCAACAGTCAATGAGTAGACAACGCTGCAACAATAATTTTGACCTATTGAACAATGAGATTGAATACTACATCTGTCATAACTATGGACATAAATATGTTGATTGTCGATTAAAGAACTATGAACCAGATTTGAATTCCCCTGCTGAAAATGTCAAGTTTTGGAAGAAGAAAGAAAGTGATAAGTGTGGATTAGTGTTGTCATCTCAAAGAAAAATGAACCCTTGGTATATAGACAGTGGATTCTCTAAAAATATGATGGGATACAAAGGTAAGTTCCTATCTCTGAGTGAAAGCAAATAAGGAAACGTAACCTTTGGAAATGATGCTCCATGAAAAATACAGGGTAAAGGGATGGTGAGTTTAAGTAATGGAAAAGGAAAATCACAAGATGTTCTACTTGTATATGGGCTAAAACATAATCTTCTCAGTGTAAGTCAAATGTGTTATAGAGGATGTGAAGTGGTGTTCACGTCCAAGGATTGCAAGATAAAGTCTGTAAACTCAGGACAAGTGGTGGCCAAAGGCATAAGGACATAAAATAATGTATATGTGCTGAAACAAAATAGAGAAGAATGTCACCTAAGAAAACATGATGAAATTTGGTTATGGCATAGGAGACTTGGACATATAAACTTTGACCACTTAATCAAACTCAGAAATCTCGAGGCAGTAAAAGATCTTCCGAGAATATCAAAGCCCTAAGATTCAATGTGTAAACCCTGCCAAGTAGGAAAGAAAAATAGGACACAGTTTAAGTCTGAGAGCTTCACCTCAACAGAGAAACCACTCCAACTAGTTCATATGGATTTATGTGGACCATCAAGATAGGAAGGCACATGGAAAGAAAACTACTTCATGCTGATTATTGATGATTACTCTAGACTTACTTGGGTCGCCTTTCTCAAAGAAAAAGCTGAAGCATTTGAAAAGTTTAAAATATTTAAGGCTTTAACTGAGACTCAAACAGGCAAGAGGTTAAAGCCAGTAAGATCAGACCGAGGAGGAGAGTTTATGTCAAGTGACTTCAAGGAATTCTATGATAAGCATGGGATCAAGAGAGAATACACAATCCCAAGAACTCCACAACAAAATGGAGTAGTTGAGAGGCAAAACAGAACAGTGCAGGAAATGGCCAGGTCAATGATGAATGAGAAGAACATTGGTCAAACCTACTGGGTAGAAGCAATACACACAACAATACATGTACTTAACAAATCCCACCTCAGACCACAAAGTAACAAGACACCTTATGAACTGTGGTTTGGGAGACCTGCTTCAATTAAACACTTCAAAGTCTTTGGGAGTAAATGCTACATAAAGAATAATGATGAGAACCTTGGAAAATATGATGACAGGGCTGATGAAGGTATTTTCTTGGGGTATGCTACTAACAATAAAGGATACAGATGCTATAATAAGAGGATGCATAAAATGGTTGACTGTATTGACGTAAAAGTTGATGAAGGTATCCCAGCAAGAGAGGTTTACATTAATGAGTCTTCTACAGAAGACACAGCTAAAGCTGAAGATGAACAGGTCCAAGAATCAGAAAATGAAGACTTTGAATCAGATGAAGACTCAGATACTCAGACAGAATCAACTCAGCAGGCTCCCTCAAATTCCTCTTCCAGAATTACTCAAAAGAATCATCCTGCAAGTTAGATAATTGGTGAAAAAGACAAAGGTGTACAAACCAGGAGAAAGATAATCAAAAACACCGAGCAATCACATATAGATTTTATATCCATGCTGGAACCCAAGAACTTTAATGAAGCTAGAAAAGATGACCTTTGGATTAAAGCAATGAATGATGAACTTGATCAGATTGAGAAAAACAATACGTGGGAGATGGTTCATAGACCAAAAGGTAAAAATATCATTGGTTCGAAATGGATCTTTAAGAATAAGTTGAATGAGCAGGGACAAGTTGTCAAGAACAAAGAAAGATTGGTCTATAAAAGCTATGCTCAAATAGAAGGACTAGATTTTGATGAAACATTTGCGCCTGTAGCAAGGTTAGAAGCTATCAGAATATTTCTTGCCTATGCCTATCATAAAAGGTTTAAAGTCTATCAAATGGATATCAAGTCATCTTTTCTAAATGGATATTTAAATGAAGAAGTCTATATGGAACAACCAGAGGGTTTCAAACTTTCTGATAACCCTGAATTAATATGCAAGCTGAAGAAAGCTTTATATGGGTTAAAACAAGCTCCTCGTTCCTGGTATCACAGACTGGATACGTATCTCAAAGACAAAGGGTTCAAGAGGGGAACAATTGACAACAATCTGTATATCAAAACAGAGGGTGATGATTTGCTCATTGTGTTGGTCTATGTAGATGACATCATCTTCGGATGTAATAAGGATTCATTGGTAAAATGGTTTTCTTCTGCCATGGAGTCTGAGTTTGAAATGTCTATGATAGGTGAACTGTCATTTTTTCTTGGTCTGCAAATTACTCAAAGGTCTGAAGGGATGTTCATTTCTCAAGAAAAATATCTAAGAGAAATGTTAAAAAGGTTTCAAATGGAAGATTCTAAACCTGTGGGCACACCTATGGTTACTATATGCAAATTAAGCAAGGATGATGACTCACCTGATGTTGATCAAAGTTCATATAGGTCAATGATAGGAAGCCTATTGTACATCACAACATCTCGCCCAGACATAATGCATGTTGTTGGAATGGTAGGAAGATATTAGTCTGCACCTAAAGAGAGTCATTTGCTAGCTGCCAAAAGGATATTCAGGTATTTGAAAGAAACAATGACTTATGGTCTGTGGTATCCCAGAAATCAGAATTTTGAGTTAACTGTTTATTCAGATGCAGATTGGGCAAACTGTGTTGATGAGAGAAAAAGCACCAGTGGAGGAGCATTCTTCCTGGGTGACTCGTTAGTAGCATGGCTTAGTAAAAAGAAAAGTTCCATTTCTCTATCGACTACAGAGGTAGAGTACATTTTTGCTGCTACCTGTTGCACTCAGGTATTATGGATGATTCAGAAACTTGTAGACTTGGAGGTAAAATATGCAACACCGATCCCAATTCATTTTCATAACACTAGTGCCATCTGTGTGTCTACGAATCCTGTACTCCACTCCAAGACCAAGCATATTCCCATAAAATACCATTTTCTGAGAGAGCAAGTCACCAATCAGGTTGTTAAGGTCCATTACATTCGAACCACAAAACAAATTGCAGACATCTTTACTAAACCCCTAGCCAAGACACCATTTGAATATATTAGACAAAAGTTGGGTGTCATCTTGTCTCACACCTAAGAGAGTCCATCTTATTAGGGAGAGTTTTGTATTGATTGAATATCTGATACCTCATAAAAATACTGCAACAGCTCAGGGGGAGCATGTTTTCTTTGACATTGATGTCAAAGGGGGAGAAAAGGAGTGGTCCGGACCAGATGCTATAGTTCGAGGTTCAAACAAATTAGCGCAGCCGTTCAGGGTTTCCATCAATGCCAAAGGGAGATATTGTTGGCATGTTTACAGGAAGGTGTGCTTGTCATTGATGGCAAGATCAGAGTATGCTGTGATGGAAAAATAGGGACAATGTAAGCTCAGAAGAGATAGTGCAGAGGTGCACGAAGAATGCAAGAGTGTGCTTGTTTCATTGATGGAAAATAGGCAGGCAAGGAAGAAGAACAACAACGATCGAATGGCAAGATCAATAGTGTAAGTTTAGAAGGAGGAAAACAGTCAAAGAATGACAAAGATTTTGTTTCAGAGTTTCGTAGATAGGGATATCCAAAGGAAATATGTTCAAACTCGCGATATGCAAAATCGTGATAACCATCCTGACCGTTGGAGTCATAAGACACGTGGAAAGCGATTGGAATTTTGTTGACTTTCACATTGGAGGAGTCAACGGAGTACGGTGCAGAAACTCGCAATATACGAGATAATGAAAAGATCTGGACCGTCAAATCATTGAAGATCTCGACCATTGATCAGGCTCCCTCTCGAAGTCTCGGTGATTGCGACTTGGAGTGTCGAAATCCTTCATCAAAGAACTCGCGAGATGCGAGATCACGAAAACATCTGGATCGCTAGATCGCCAAGGTTTATGGACCGTAGATCAGGCATGAAGAAGGCTCGTGAAGTGGCAAAATCATGATGAGATCTGGACCGTTGGATCATTGGAGGTCTCGACCGTTGATTAGGCTCCATCTCGGAGTCTCAGCGATCACAACTTGGAGCGTCGAGATCGTTCATCAAAGAACTCACGAGATGCGAGATCGCGATAATATCGCGATAATATAGATGCGAGATCTATGGAGATCTCGACCGTTGATCAAGCTCCATCTCAGAGTCTCGACGATCGCGACTTGGAGAATAGATATCCTTCATCATAGAACTCGTGAGATATGAGATCGCGATAATATCTGGACCATCAGATCTATGGAGATCTCGACCGTTGATCAGGCTCCATCTCGGAGTCTTGACAATCGCGACTTGGAGCGTCGAGATCCTTCATCAAAGAACTCACGAGATGCGAGATCGCGATAAGATCCGGACCATTGGATATATGGAGATATCGACCATTGATTAGGCTCGATGAAAGTTATACATTCACAAAATATGAAGCACCTTTTGGTGTAGCCTATGGTCATCATCGGTGGTCACATGAAGGGAAGAAGCTAGCGGTGCTAAGCTCCATCTTGGAGTCTCGGCAATCACGAGTTGGAGTGTCGAGATCCTTTATCACAGGAATGCCGAGATGCGAGAGCGCGAAATTCAAATACTGATAAGCGCTCGGTCACCTTTGAAGTCACATGATTGAGAGCTGGAGAGCCGAGTTATATAGAAGCCAAGATCCATTTCGTAGCTCATGACATAGAGAGTCGAGATGACTCAGATCAGAATCTTCGAAATGAGAAAGTGCAAAATACGTTTTTGATGTAGGTTGTGGTCACAGCCATTGGTCACATCTGTGGAAGATGGAGAAAGGAGCTAATGAAGACAAGCTCCAGCTCGGGGTTTCGGGGATCGAGACATGGAGTGTAACGAAATGTTCACCATAGAGATCCCGAAATGTCGAAGTGTGAAATGGAGAAATGAACGTGAGATTCTATGAAGTCAATCCTACAGTGCAGATGAAGTGGAATAAGATCGAAGGGCTATTGTTGCACTTCACAATGTAGCTGCTAGAAACCACTGATGGTTTCTACCAGAGGAATCAAAGAAAATTTTGTGTGATTTCCAGAGGAGCTGAAGAGTCTCAAGGAATCTGCCAGTGGAATGAAGACTGTGTGTGGAGGCAATTGACAGATGGATGAGCATTGAAGTCTGTAACTGCAACCGAAAGGATGAGCTCGACTTTGACAGAGAAGACAAAGAGTATTAGCTGCTGAAAAGGATAAGGAATCTTAGCATAACACCCAGTGATGATGGACACATGGGCTTAACAGCCAGAGTAGCTGAAGAGTTGCAATGATGAACAGGTAGAGCACTCGACATGGAGAGCATGCAGAAGCATTGCACATAGGGGATGCACAAGGTGCAAAGAGACTATAAGACGGCCGAAGAAAGAAGAGATGAGGTTTTTGTTGATGGGGAGTAAGATTGACAAGTGAAGAAGGAGGCAAAGTGCAGCACAAGAAATGCACAGCAGAGGAATGGTGAATTAAAGGGAGATGGTACACAAATAAAAAATGAAAGAAGAACATAAAGCGTAAGAGGAGTGTGCAGAAGACACTGATGCAGACAGAGCATCGCAGTGTAGCAGAACAGTGATGAGACTGGTAATCCATTGACAAACATTATATCACTGTAATTAGTTTCATTAGAAAATATTTATATTTTAGGGTGGAAGGGAGGTGCTAGGGAGGATTGTTGTCCTTAGAGATTCAAGTGGGTGCTTGAATACAGGGAGTTATAGCTTCCATCTAGTTGCAGCCAGAGAAACCAAGGTGGCAGGATGGTGCAAGGGAGAACTGTTGTTCCTTGTTTACAGGTTGGTGCCTGTATGATTGGAAGTTAGTGCTTCCATCCAGTTGGTGCTGGAAAACTTGGGGAGTTGGTGCTTCCCTCTAGTTGGTTCTAGAGAAACCAGGGAGTTGGTGCTAGAGAAACCAGGGAGTTGGTGCTTCCTTCTAGTTGGTGCTAGAGAAACCAAAGAGTTGGTGCTAGAGAAACCAAAGAGTTGGTTCTCTCAGCAAGTAGCAGCTTGAAAAATAGAGGTTGCAGCCTCATTATGAGTTGGTGCTCATATGTGTGATAATGTAAATAATGTAAAAATTACTTATCATATAAAGAAGTAGAGGTTTTTACCCCTCATGGGTTTCCTCAGGAAATATCTGTCTCTGTGTATCTCATATGTGTGACTGATGTTGAATGTGCTTTTTCTTATTTCCCTGCATTATTGTGATTGTCATTGAGTGCTTGGTCAAGAGTTTAAAATAAGTATAATTGTTTAAGCACGGTAACAACTGA